>JBBPDC010020249.1:0-12862 GCA_037974485.1 Hemigrammopetersius urotaenia | reverse complement strand
ACACACATACACACACACACACAGACATACACACACTTCATTGTCCTCTGTCTTACTATCTCTCTCTCTCTCACACACACACACACACACACACACAGACATACACACACTTCAGATGTCCTCTGTCTTACTATCTCTCTCTCTCACACACACACACACACACACACACACACACACACACACACTTTAGGTGTCCTCTGTCTCATGACATACACACACACACACACACACACACATATTCAGATGATCACTCTGAGTATCATAAAGCCTTGTGCAAAAGTTTATGCAGCCCTTGGTGAGGATAAGGGAACACATTGTCATACATTTTAATTTTAATTTATATACTTTATCTGACATATTCATTCATTTTCTGTAACCACTTACTAGGGTTGTGGGTCCACGGAGCCTATCCTATGCTGTAGAGATTCGAGATTTATTTGTCACACATATGTTTATTTATCAAATGTAATAAAAATCGTTAACTGAACTGATACTGTAAGGTAATGAAATATAAAACACTGGAATTTAGAGAATGTGTTATGAATTAAGTCTCCAGAGGAATGCCAGCGCACAGAGAGGGATGCAGTAAAGATGGCGTCGGAGATGAACGCTGAGTTCTGGTCCGTCTCATCCAAAACAGGTACACAAGTTCATATCTCATGTTCTGGGTTTTAGAACATTCGTTTATAAACGAGTATTGTACATAAAATAAGACAATACAAATGACATCCATTTTGGTTCATAGCTTTAGGTTAAATTAGCTTCAAAATGAGGAAAACAACTTATTGGAATTTAAAATGTTATCATTATAGAAACAGTGGCTTTTCTGAGCAGTTTCTGAGTTTTGTCACAGTTATGGTAAAGTTGGTCATTGTATCACAGGACAGAATGTGCAGGAGTTCTTCTTTCGGGTGGCTGCTCTTTCCTTCGAGGACGCCATCCTGCAGGACATCGAACTGGGGACCAGCACTGTGCGGATAGGAGATGGAGGGATTCTCAGTAAGTGATTATTCAACTTAGATAATGGCCCTGGCAGCCTGAATTGGAGAGAAGAAGTGCTCAAAGGTGATAGTTTGGCTGGGGCTGCCAGTGGCCTAGTGGTTAGGGAGTTGCTTCAATTTTTGGAAGGTTGTGGGTTTGAATCCCTGGGCTGCTAGTGGCGCCACCAAGGTACCCTTGAGCAAGGTACCGTCCCCACACACTGCTCCCCAGAGGCTGTGTTCCTGGCTGCCCACTGTTTCACTTGGTGAGTGGGTTAAATACAGAGAAGAATTTCACTCTGTTCATGCTGTGGTGTGTTCACGAGTGACCATAAGGGGCCGCTTCATATATAATGTATTATTTTTAGAGCTTGGAGTAAATGAACTGAAAGTGAGGAATAGAGTTTTCACATAGGCCTGAATATATTTTGTTTGATCATTTGCAGAAGTTGACAGAACTCCAGGGGATCCTGAGGCTAAAGCAGTGAGGAAGAGCTGCTGCTGATATAGAGCAGAACCTTAACCTGGAGTCCACAGAGGACGCAGCGTGGAGGAGCAGAAGAGAAACTCAGCCAGGAGAATCTATAACGTTTGAGTCACTGCAGAGTGTTTACCAGCTGATTAAGTGAAAAATACCCAGGATAAAGACTTTCCCCGAATGAAGGATATCAGTGTGTCCTACAGCCTCAGTATTACGCTCCTTTATCCACTGCCACTTAGAAACACATCATGAAGTTCAGTAGCTGTGGAGGTTTTTAGCTCCATAAAGTGTGAACTCCTCTGGCTCTTCTGCACTGCAGCACATTAGAGCCCTCAACTGAAATTAAAATGAGAATTTTCAGTATTTTATCCTTTTTTTGCTCAAGAATGTAAGTGATTTGCTTTTTAAAAGCAGCTTATTTTTTAAGACAACAGCAATTAATATGAATTCCTTGTTCCCCTTTAAAAAAAAAAACATTTCTGTTGCAGTGTTTTTCATTAAAAAATTATGTATTATGTTGTTATGTTGTTTTATTAGTAGAATTAGTAGAAATTCAAGCATAACAGCTGGTATACAATTTATGCACAATGTTTATACAAAATGTTTATTGCAAATGTTATTCAAATTATTTTTTTGAATAATGTGTATTTTATTATATCACCATTGTGTTATAAAACCAGTAAGCCAAGGCCTCTTGTGGTTCAGGTCAGCTTGTGGTTGGCTACTGGAAGATATTTAATCGGCAAATGTTTGGCATTATGAGCTTAACCAGCAAACTCCAGTCTCCTCCTTTATAATTTCAAGCAAACTATTAAAACAAGGATACACTACAGACTTCTTCCACATTTCCTTTGAAACTATCTCCCCACCGCAGACCCCCTCAAAAAACGCCAAAAATAAATCTACAGCATTAAAATATGTCAATAAGGTAATAAGTTACCTGTGAATGTTTACTATTTTACTTCCATATTTTTATTTACTATTTTTATTTAGCTTTAATTTAGTCTGGAGCAAGAGTGACTAGTACAACAGTATACATGTGAATGCATAAATGTCCACATAAAGACACCAATATTCACATTATTCAACATGTTAAAAGGAAATTCCACTGTTTTTTATTCATCCATAATTAAGTGGTTAAGATGTCAACAGAGTCATTCAGGTGAGGTTTGATGTAGAATGCTCCATTCTCGTTAATGGTGGTGGTGAATGGAACCAGACGTGGTTCCTATCGACACCACTGCAAAGAAATCAAGGAGCTACAGTGAAGAGATATACAACATGTTTTTGCGCATGAGATCGCAAGTCGTTCCACTTTGTTCACATCTTGATGATTTGATCATGCTGAAATTGTGACCTTTTGGTGGAGTTCCCCTTTATGGTTGTGCGCCCCGCCACCAGAGGGCGCAGTGATGTTGGAGCATGTGTGTCTGTGCAGAAGAAGAGATTGTTAGGGACAGAAATGGCTCAGAGCTGGGAAGTAGAGTTGGAGAATGTAAACAAATGTAACAGAAACACATAGATCCTCTCTCTTTGAGCACCACACAACATCAGCCCTCGGTGAGTCAGAGTAACACACTTATACACAACTCTCTCTCTCACACGCACACACACATACATACACAACTCTCTGAAGAGTGTATGTCCATGCGTTTATGTACGGAAAACGTGTTCTAACTTTGTACAGACCCCCGTTCTGTGTTAAATCAGCCCATAAACTGTCAGCATGTGTTGACGTGGACAAATACTATAAGTGTGTGTGTGTGTACTTATTTCCACTCACATAGTCAAAAATGTTGCATTTCTTCATCACATGACTCTGGAACTGGTGGAGTCTACACACATACTTATTTATGTATACTGGGTACATAGATTTATGTAGAAACATACACACACTGTAACTCTGACAGTGATTCTGTTGGTACAATCAGAAGTACAGTAAGGAGATTTACCTCCTGCAGCTACAATGACGGTCACCACAAAGACCAAGACCTACAAGCTGGTGGTCCATAAGAAGGGCTTCGGCGGGAGCGGTGAGTGACACTGTTGTGCTGTCCTGTGTCCTTTACAGATAGTAGTTTATATTTTTACTATTTTGTCGGACATCTGGTTTATGTCCTCTTTTCTCCTCTTCAGATGATGAGCTGATGATGAACCCAAAGGTGTTCCCTCAGGTTAAAGTGGGGGACATCGTTGAGATCGCCCACCCTAACGACGAGTACAGGTGAGGAACAAACACATGACACATCTCAGAGCAGTGCAGAAGTTAAATACCTACTTAATGATTTTGTATTTGGTCAGTTTAGTTAAATGTGTTATTTAAATTAGTTATTCATGTGCCAGTACGCATAAAAACCAAAAGGGCACAGTTCACAGTCAGCTTCAGAACTGAAAGCATCTCATAATATAAAAGAACAAATGAAGAAGTGTTTGAGTTTGTTACACTTAAGACCAACTTAAGGGGAAAATAATGTTAGTTAATTTAAGTAAACTGATTATAAATGTGATTTCTGTGCTGTGTTGTCAGTCCTCTGCTCCTCCAAGTGAAAAGTCTGAAAGAAGACCTGCAGAAAGGTATGAAACCATCTTGAATCGAAAAATCTCTAAGCCTGGTGATCCTAAACTGCACTAAACTCCAGCAGTAAACCAGTTCAGACCATCCAGTTTTATCCCCATTCCTGTCTAAAACGGTGCCTAACACCTGGTAAATCACTGTAATGCATGACTAGTTTTTGTATTTTTTTTATATTTAACACTGTGACACCATAACAATGTCCAACCATTTTAATTATTTTTTTTTTAGAGACGATCAGCGTGGACCAAACTGTTGCTCAGGCCTTCAAGCTGAGAGCCTATCAGGACATCATTATTAATATTGTGGATCCCAAGGTGCCTAAAGTCTGTTTCCTTGAGATTTCATCACCAAAACTATTATGTAAACTTATTTACAGCATGTTTTTAAAGCTTCAGTGGTATAGAACCAGCTTTGGTAAAGATACAGACAGATTCTATTATTATCATTATGAGTATAATACGTCTTAAACTAATTAATGGGAGGCTGTAAAGTATGTTAAATATTAAAGATATGCAGAATGAATTAATTGAGCTGAGATCTGTAAAACAGTTTAAGACTTAAGACCTTTTAGACAAACCTGTGATTAACTTTTATTAGTATATCATTGTGTTTTGTTTTATATTATGTGTTGTACAACTTTTATGACTTTTAATCAACACTGAACCAGTGATGAAACAGGTGCAGATGATTCCAGATGATCAGGCAGTGATCAGTATACTGGTGGTGCTGAATGCTGTGTGGTATCTTTAGATACTTTGCAGCCTGTCACAGTAAAACATTTGATCAAATTTCTTACATTTATTCTTCTCAATATGCCAAAGATAACACAGTTTGACAGACAGAAAATAGTATTTTGGCACAAACAAGGTGATGTCAAGCAAAATATAAAGAAATGAATGGTGACTCAAGATGTCAAAGAAATCTTCTCTAGTGAATATTATTACAGCTGATTAGAATCACAACATTCCCAGAATCACCTCCAGATCACTGAATCATGCTTTAGGCTTCTCAGATAGAAGCTCTTTGAGTTTGCAGTGAGTGAATATTGGTTTAAGCTTTCTTTGGACTGGAATAATCTTTATTTTTGTTTTTCAGGACGTGACTCTGGATCTGGTGGAACTGACCTTCAAAGACCAGTACATTGGCCGAGGGGACATGTGGAGGCTAAAGAAGAGTCTGGTTGGTCACTTTAACGGAGTGCTGGCTGCTTGTGGCAGAGAAATATTTGAAATTATTATTATTACATAACTTATCAGAATCAGAAAACTACAGAAAACGCTACAACTACACAGAGGCACAGAAATAAAAACGATATAAAATATAAGAGAAGTAAAAATAAAATTCTTCAGAATTTATCTAAAAATGTTAATCACATTACCAATGCATTTTCTGTTTACAGCTAGACTCTTCAAATTGCGTTTAAAATTCAGAACTTTTGTAAAGTAAATAAATTAAATGTTTCTGTAATGTATACTCTGTGTATTTTTATTAAGAAAAGTAAGCTTTATTTTATGTTAGAAAAACAGTATACACAAGGCATTCTACATTTTGTAACTGCAAATAATTTTTTCTGCCTCATTTTCCCCCTCCAGGTGAACACATGTGCTTATGTGACTCAGAAAGTGGAGTTTGCAGGAATCAGGTAAAAATAAATAAATACATAAATAAACCAAGTATGTCTCCTCCCCCTAAGCATCGGTTCAGTGCAGTACAGGAGGTCCTCGAGTTACGACACAGATCCGTTCCTACGACAGTGACGAAACGCACATTTTGGTGTTAGTTGAAACATGCCCTAACCTAAATCACTTACTGATCCCAACACAGATCTAAAATCATAATCTAGAACATAAAAACACAACTAAGCCACAGAAAAAGGAAAATGACGCCAACTTCCGCTACATAACTGCGTATACTTCCTGCATGCGGAACCAAAATAGTTCGCCCACAAAGTGAATTCAAAGCTAATGGCGTGAGCTGAAACACTCCTGTCTCAATTTTTTTACATTTTTATGGGAGCTTCGTAACTCGAAACATCGTACGCCAAGACTGTCGTAACTGTAAAACATTTATTCTGATTTCTTTATTTTAATCTTAATTTGCCACATATAAGACAGTTTGACAGTCAGAAAATAGTATTTTTGAACCAACAAGGTGATTCAAAGCAAAATATTGTGACGAGCAGCTGAGGAAGACACCAGACGACTTGGATCTTGCATTTCTTCAGCATTTATTTCTCCTTACTCACACAGCACACAGCAGCCACACAACCTCACTCTCTGCTGTCTACACCCCAACTGACTAAAACACCCCTAAGCACCTCCCTCTGACACCCCTTTTCCCCACCAGAACCACAGGTGCATGTAATTTCAATCAATTAACACCCCACAGTTTTTGGGCGCCAACTGGCAATGTCCCCTGTATGAACCCAAAACATCCCCCCAGGGCCCAACAGGCTCAACAGGGCTCAACAGAGCCAGTCCTGCCCACCAGCTCACCATAATATAAAGAAATGAAGGGTGGCTGGAGATTTTGGCGCAGTACTATATTGTCTCTCTTTTTGCAGGGCACAGGCGAGTGAGCTGTGGGTGAAGGGCGAGAAGGTGACATGTGGTTACATCAGTGAGGACACGCGGGTAAGAAACCTTTACATACACACCTGTGTTAGAGCAGTAGCTGAGCATTATGGCTCTTTTCCAATGACACAGAGAACCGCGCCGCACCACAAAAAATGTTTTTCCAGTACAAATAAAGCTACCCGAACCCGAGCAACCCGGGGGTGTTGAGGCCCATACCCCTCAGCTTGGTGCACAGTTTCTGTGGAATGATCGTGTTGAATGCTGAGCTTGATGAAGTTGATGAACAGCAAACTGTGCAGAACTCGGCATTTTGAATTGATCTACACTACCCTTGGAATCACTTCCATATTAGCATGTTTTGTTATTGTATAAACAATAATACATACCAAATCCAGTCCTGGACGGGTCAGTCTCTAGCACAGTTTGGTGATTTACCTTCCTAAATGCACCCATTTCAACTCACCTGTTTGTTACCAGGTTTAGTGAATGTGTTTGAGGAGAGGAGCCACCAAACTCAGAATGGCCCTCCAGGACCAGATTTAGGCTTATATAATATCTGCTTAAATAATATTTCTCTCTTGAAATCTTGAATAATATATAAAATATTACAAAGCATTTGTTAAAAGGTGTTTCTGATGTAATTCAACATTTCCAGTGAATAAAATAAATAATGTACCATAATGATCTATTTACATTACTTTTTTAGGTAAATGAATTCAGTAGTAATTCTGGAATTTTGTCTATTGTTTTTGTTAAACAGCTTTCTCAGTCATTTGTGAATAAGGGATAATGGAATTAATTATCTTTAAGAAATGACTTTGAACAGTCTTGAGAGAGCCAATACTGTGCAAAAGACTTGAGCCTGTCCAAAAGTCTGCACATTCTTATAATAAACTTTTTATGGGATGAATTTTGAGGAGTGATGAGGTTGTGTTTGGTTTTGTGTCCTCCCTTTAGGTGGTTTTCCGCTCCACCTCAGCGATGGTGTATATTTTCATCCAGATGAGCTGTGAGATGTGGGACTTTGACATTTACGGTAAATCTATAGCCTCTGTTACCTCAGCCAGCAGAGTCTTTTGGGCTTGGTTAGCTTGTGTTCTCTATCAGGATTTTCACTGGTTTATAATGATATATACCATCTTATATACAGCTATGTCTCCATATACTCCTATACTTCTGTATACTGTATTATATACACTTATATAGCTACCATGTTATGTACCCTTGTATTTCTATATACCATATTACATTCTGTTAGCACAGAGGTGGATGGTACCGTAATACTAATTTTCATGTATTTTGTAAGAATCCTATTTTAAAGAGCTACTTTCTGAATAAAATCATTCTTAGTAGTACAGAACTTAGTAGTACAGTACAGAACAAACAGATTGTTAGCTTGGCTGTGTTTTTTTCTCCAAAAAATGTACAAATATTAGAATAAATGCAAATAACATTATCATATTCAAGCTTAACGGTGGTTGACGCTGTACTCGCAAGAAGGTACTTATTTCAGGACACTTGATGGAAATGAAAACAAGGGAGATGCTACTCACAGCGTGACATTAATACAGTAAACACTGATGTTCTGTGTTGGCCTATCCACTCCCAGAGCTCTCCTCATTAAAGCCCAGTAATGTCGTTCCATCAAAAACCTGGTTCTGCTTGATCAGTCCTTCATTAAATGAAATTAGGAGGTGCTGATGGACCTTCACACATCCAAGCATCAGCTGGAATCCAATCTAGACACTAACATGATCATCTGACCAGCTCCCAAAACATCAGCTTAAACACAAAATTGAACTTTTTGTGTTTGTGTTTATTATAATGTTAACGTGCTGCAGAAAGACCCTTACTGCTCAGATACATACCTTTAAATCAAAGGGCACGACCCTCGTCCAGAAGATCCACCTCCAACCCACAACGCTAGTCAAGGTCTTCTGAAGGCAATAATTAGAATGATCAGAAAGGGTTTGCAGAAAGTTTGTTTTCCAGGATCAGGGATGGGCACCACTGCTTTGCATTATTCACACAGGTGCCTCAGATCTTTGCAGAGTCCTTTATGTAGAGGGTGTAGAACTAAATCAGTCAGTTTATGAAACTTTTCTGCTTCTTTAAAGGGGATCTTTATTTTGAAAAGGCCGTTAATGGTTTCCTCTCTGACCTGTTTGCCAAGTGGAAGGTGAGTTTCTGGTTTTGTTCATTTGATCATAATTTGAGATTTTCATATGTGCTTTAATGGTATAACCTATCTTTATTAAAAATGAGAACTGTTTTTGTTTTCTTGCAACTAAAACAGGAGAAGAACTGCAGTCACGAAGTCACAGTGGTTCTGTTCTCACGCACTTTCTATGCTGCTAAATCTCTTGGTGAGCTTTGTCAGTAATGAATTAGTGTGATTGCAAAAGCTGAAGTTTTATTATCATTACCATTTATTATTATTGTTTTGGTTTTAGCTGGAATTTGGCATTTCTTGTCCTTTGATATCAGGTGTAGGGTATTCGGATTTTTACAATCATGTAAAAATTGATCATGTAAGATTTTAGTGGTCAAGTTGCCCCTATAATGTATGGCGAGAGAGTGGAGGGTCGAGTCACCTTTGAAGTGTGTAGCAGAGAGAGCATCTCTATGCAAGCGCAATGACGTCATGGCTATGGTGGCAAGAAAGCGACAAAATGCAGACGGAGCTCTTATGGAGCTCTTATTGAGATACAGCAGTCTCATGAACAAACTTCAAGGTAGTAAAGGTCAGTACTGTAATATATAATAATATGCGCATGTCAGTTATATATAAAAAAAATAAAAAGATCCCGGTTATGTGCGTTTTCAGCCATTCTGAACCATAAATAGCTTGTTAATACATTTACATTTACGGCATTTATCAGACGCTTTTATCCAAAGCGCTTCCATTCCCTACCTACAGGGGGCAGTCTCTCCCTGGAGCAACTTAGGGATAAGGCCTCTTGGTCTAGAAGCGAGTATCCTACCCACTACGCCACCACCACCCAAGTAAACAGCAAGTAAACACTCCTTCTGTGGTTCAGTGGTAAAACGTACCACTGAATGAAGGAAGTCAGAAGAGGTGTCAGTTCGATACGACACTGTAAGCAGATTTTTTTTTTGCCCATAAAACTGATATCTGGGTGTCTCCAAACACTGGGTTCACAGCAACCATGCAGTCTCACTTCACATCGTTTTGCAGAAATGCAATCTAGTTGAACTAAATGTTGTCATGAATGTTGCCTTTTCCATTTTTGCATTCTCTTTTGTTCATTTGTTTAAGCTCATGCTTTTCTGTCTTGTGTTTTTAACTTGTCCCATCAGACGAGTTCCCTGAGAGTCAAAGAGGCGCGATCAGGCAGGATCATGAAGGACGTTTCTACGAGGACTTTTACAGGTGTGCGAAAAAGTCTCCCCAGCAGTGCACTGATCTTTGTGGTGGTGTTAATGTTGTTGTTGTTTGGCTCATTGTGTTGATGGTGGGTTGATGCTGTGTTTTAGGGTTGTGGCCCAGAATGAAAGGAGGGACGAGTGGACGTCTCTGCTGATTACTATTAAAAAACTCTTTATTCAGTACCCTGTACTGGTGCGCCTTAAAGGAGCAGGTAAATACAGGGTTGTCACATTTCTTAAGGTGTCTTTTAAAGGCAGATACACAGTCATACACTGTGTCTCTTTTAACACATACAAGGCCTCTTTTAAAAGCAAGTATACACTTACACACTTGTCCAGATCAAGGTTTGGAGCAGGAACACATTTAGACACATTTATCCTGGAGGAAATTGCTTGTGCTATGACTGCACAGACACACAAACACTATAAAATGTACTATACTATATTATAGTATAGTATAGTAAAATACTCTGTAAATGCGTTCGTCTCATAAGATGAGATTGTCCATTGTGGACTCATTACTGTGATCCTACTGAGTTTTCTTTCTTCTGTTTCACAGACGGATTCCCATGTGGTCAAAATTCCACTGCAGCTCAGGGGAATTATCTAGAGGCCATAAACCTGTCCTTTAATGGTTTGTGCAGAACTGTAGTTAAATTATAAAGTAACTTAAATTATAGGGTAGTTACCCAGATTGTAATAATATTGTAATTAATAATACAACATGTCATAAGAAATGGACCAGTGACCCAGTAGGTGTGTTGTGTATGTGAGTTACCTGTTCAGATGTTGTAATGGTGTAACACTGTGCTTGTTTATGTTACAGTCTTTGATAAACATTATATAAACCGCAATTTTGATCGTACGGGTCAGATGTCAGTGGTCATCACTCCGGGAGTCGGCGTATTTGAGGTCGACCGGCTCATGATGATCCTCACCAAACAGCGCATGATAGACAACGGTGAGTTCCAACCAGGGGTCTGTCTGGGGACTTAAACTGACATTCAACAGATTCAACTGTAATGCTAGAATCAATTACAATCAGTTACTGCGATATTTAATAAACATATTTTTTATAAACATATTATAATGTGAGAGGATCAATTGTACTATATAATAAAACATATATAAATGAAATATAATTAAATCCGAAAAACAAATACAGTAAAACCCCAGTTTTACGTGTTTCAGGAGTCGCGGATTCAGTCGCACACTTAATTTTTGTTTTTTGTTTTATGCGGTAATCCTCACAATAACAGGGAAACTGCAAATATCCTCCACTTGTTTTTGCTTTTTTGTGGCAATAAATATATTTTTTCTGGATGTTTTCACACAAGGGGACTCAGGGAAGGCTGTAGCTGACCTGGAAGCACTTTTTTTTGAATTCCACATGAGGGTTGAGCTCCTGCACTCTAAGGGCGATTTCTCTGCAGTGCAAGCACTCAGACACTTCAAACTCCACAGTTTAATTGATCTCCAGGAGACCTTTCCAACGAGCCCTCGTTTGTATTTTTAACCCAAGTAGGAATTTAAGTTAAAAGAGGCGAATACGGGTTTATCTATACATTTTCATTAAAGGTAATGCATTAAACTGAGTTTTAATTAAATTAAAGTGTTCTGAGAGCATATCTGGGGGCATTTTTAGGGTTTACACTATGTTTTGGCACAACGTGGTTTTTCATTACGCGAGTGCTTTTGAAGCGTAACCCCGGCGAAAAGCGGAGGATTACTGTAGTGCGCTTTGAGTGTGTACCTGTGTCCAGAATGAGCTGCACATGTAACCTTTAGACATGGTTTTTGTTGGTCAATTCAACACACCAGAAATGCACCAAAAACAAGCCTAATGTAAAAACCTGTCCTACAAGTGCAAAGTAATTTACTTTGAAAATGTAAAAAATTGAGGAATGCTCTGATATGAAACGAGCAAAACTACTTTGGGCCCTTATGTGCTTTCTGGTGGTGCAAATTAGGACACACAGCTACAATACAATAGCAACAGCTTAGATCTGTGATTCTGTGATGTGTGCAGCTGTGGTTATGTATCTGTTGTGTGTGTGATTTGGCAGGTATTGGTGTGGATCTAGTGTGTATGGGAGAGCAGCCCCTCCATGCTGTTCCACTGTTTAAGGTGTGTATCCAAATGTTTGTACAGATTATTGTGTGGGTATGTGACAAGGGGAAGAGTTAAAGAGTTATTATTATGTGCATTAGCAGGTGCAACTATCACTACTTGTTTCAATATGTGCAGTAGAGAACAACTTCAAACTATTACTTGTGTTCATTTGTACTACTTCATCAGTACATGTATTTATTTATAGTGTTTATATACCCCTCTCTTACTGATAACAACATGTGTGTCTGTGCAGTTTCCTCCAGCATCAGTAGCTTTTTTTGATTCTGATTCTGCTCAGAAGTGATATTGCTAAGAGATGTTTAGCTAAGTGTTGTTGCTAACATCCAACAATTTCACATCTCCACAGTTACACAATCGTACGGTCCCTGGTGACTCCAGACTAGATGACTACAACCTGCCCCACTGGATCAATCACAGGTGAGATGGCCAGGGGATGGAGAAAAGATACGGTACTGTGCTTGAGCTGTCCCTCATTTCTTATATTTTGCTTCCAAATAGTCACGCCTTCATGTATTTTTTACTACTTTCAAAGACTCATTTTCAGTCCAGTCCCTGAGCCTGACCAGTTTCAGAAGAATGTTTTTTGTTTGTTAAGACACACAGTGACCTATGTATTAATCATTCAAGCAGAATAAAGCACATCTAACTCAAGTCCTGAACCAGTGAAGAAACAGGAGCAGATGATTCCAGATGATCAGGCGGTGATCAGTATACTGGTGGTGCTGA
>JBBPDC010020239.1:0-12864 GCA_037974485.1 Hemigrammopetersius urotaenia | reverse complement strand
TAGAGTGTTTGTTAGCTTTTAGAATGTTTGTCAGCTTTTAGAGTGTTTGTCAGCTTTTTGAGTGTTTGTTAGCTTTTTGAGTGTTTGTCAGCTTTTTTGAGAGTTTGTTAGCTTTTAGAATGTTTGTCAGCTTTTAGAGTGTTTGTTAGCTTTTAGAATGTTTGTCAGCTTTTAGAGTGTTTGTTAGCTTTTTGAGTGTTTGTCAGCTTTTAGAGTGTTTGTTAGCTTTTAGAGTGTTTGTTAGCTTTTAGAATGTTTGTCAGCTTTTAGAGTGTTTGTCAGCTTTTTGAGTGTTTGTTAGCTTTTAGAGTGTTTGTCAGCTTTTAGAGTGTTTGTTAGCTTTTAGAGTGTTTGTCAGCTTTTAGAGTGTTTGTTAGCTTTTAGAGTTTTTGTCAGCTTTTAGAGTGTTTGTTAGCTTTTAGAGTGTTTGTTAGCTTTTAGAGTGTTTGGAGTGCATTGTTAGTGGCTGGAGTATATTTTAGATTTCAGAGTGTTGTTGTTTAGAGTTTTTTTCTTACTTTGTAGAGTTTTGACAGTGTTTAAAAGTGTTGTTAGCTTTTGAAGTGTTATGTTAGCTTTTAGAGTGTGTTGATAGTCTTTGCAGTGTATTGTTAGCTTTTAGAGGGTTTTATAAGCTTTTAAAGTGATTGGACTGTATCGTTAGTGGCTGGAGTATGTTGTGAGTGTGTGTTGATATGAGTGTACTTTGAGTGTGTATCACTAGCGTTTGGAGTGTACTGTTGGTGTTTGAAGTGTAATGTGTGAGTGTAATGGTTGTAGTGTGTTGTGTGAGTGTGTATTGGTTGTAGTGTATTGTGTGAGTGTGTATTGGTTGTAGTGTATTGTGTGAGTGTGTATTGGTTGGAGTGTATTGTGTGAGTGTGTATTGGTTGTAGCGTATTGTGTGAGTGTGTATTGGTTGGAGTGTATTGTGTGAGTGTGTGTTGGTTGGAGTGTATTGTGAGAGTTTATCATTGTTCGAGGGCTGTGAGCGTCCCCAGGGCAGGAGGGACATATACCCATAATAATGTTCCTACCGCCAGCCCTAACGGGGGGAGAGATAAAGAAGAATAAAGATGGATAGAGTGGAAGAAAGAGGTGGCGGTTTCACGCTGCTCACATACTCGCGCCTCACACTCTGCCATCAGGTTTACTGACAGGCCAAGCTGCAAAAATGACATTTCCTGTCCCGAGGGGTGTGTGTGTGTGTGTGTGTGTGTGTGTGTGTGTGTGTGTGTGTGTGTGTGTGTGTGTGTGTGTGTGGAAGAGTGATGGGGGCTGGGTAAATGAATGATTGACCATGTGTGTGTTTGACAGTTTGTGTAACAGAATGTGTGTATGTGTCACAGTTGGCCATCATTAGGCGCTTCATCTGTGTTCCTGGAGAAGTGTGAAGTGTGTGTGTGTCTTGAGGGCTTTTGTCAGTGCTAATGTGATCAGCAGTGTGAGGTTGAACACTTTTAGAACGTGTTTGAATCTTCCTAACCAGCAGATCCTGCCCAGAATAGGCCAGCAGCTCCACACTGCAGACTGAAGGTCATCACTCCCACCCAAACCCACCGCCTCACTCCAATTTTTATTTTATTTATCCGATTAATATTTTATTATGATTAGTTGGGGTACGCAAAAATGCAAGATAAAGTCAGACCTAGCAAAACTGGGCTCCAGTTATAATTTGCCACCCTGCATTTAAGGCACGGTGTAGTTATGGTTTTGATTCTGATGGGAAAAGTTGTAACTTCACTCCAGCCATTGTGCAATCGCTAACTCCTTTCATGCCTTAACATCATAGTATAGGTACATAGTACACATGCCGAGCACCTACAGACTGGAACTGTCGCACGCAACCAGTAACGAAGTACTGAAGAACACAAGAAATTCTTTGCTAATTTGTCACCTGATTGGAACCTTGAAGTATATTTTAGAACAGTCACCTTAACCCTTTCAAACCAAGGATCTATAAATGTGCATTTACCATAATAAAAAAAATTGTTAACTAGATCAACATCATAAACACAAGGTAGAGGAACCAAATACTGTGAAACTCTAGTTTTGTACTGAATGAACCCCAAACGTGATGTGTTTCATTATTTCCAAGCACAGAATTGTTAGTATAAAGACGTCCTCTTTCTCGTCTACATCCACTTAAACAATGCTCTGAGCTTTGGCACTTTTTTCAAAATATCAGTTACAATTACGTTAGCTAAAAACGAAACAGGCAGTCCTGTAACCATAGTGGGTTCGGAATGTGGGACTAACAGTAGAAACACAATTTTATTTTATTGTTTAAATGATTGCTAGAGACAATTCAATCATCACTGGATACCGATACCGGGATCATTATTGGATATTGATAGGGACGTGTCACCACCCCGTTCTCCACCCTTGACTTTAGGGTCTGTAGGCAGCGCGATGTTGATGGTTCTCTGGTAAAACCAGACCTGCCTGGTCCAGTTTTTAAACTGTTACTTTAAAGATAGATGTGTTTAATAGGGTGAATCCAGCTTTGGTGTCATTTGTTTTGAGTAGCGCTGGATTCATGTTTGTGAAGTCGAGCGGCTACCTGTTTGTTTTCCGGTGCGTTTCCAGTGGTGACTGTGGGAAGAGGCTGAGTGTGTTTAGGTAACTTTCCCAAACTGGTCTGTGAAAGCTTACATTGGACTCCGACCAGAACGGCTAAAGGATTTATCGAAGCATTAACGCACACACACACACACACACACACACACACACACACACACACACACACACACACACACACACACACACACACACATACAGTTTCCCACTCTGCAGTCCCCCTGAGGGCCAGGCCGATGACCCATGGGACACTAAAGCCCTATAACCGACTCTTTCATGGGGGCCTGGAGGGTCCCGTTCACATCGTCTGCTGCGTGGCTGACGCCGTGGCATTTCAGCATTTTGCATAATGTACATATTTGTTCCGGCCTTACTGGTGCAGTAATGTGACTCTATCTGCCTGCTCTCACGAGTTCACATTGATTTACACAACCAGTCAAAACGTTTCTGCTCATCGAACATTTTCTAAAATACACTCAGTATTCTTTGCCAAAAAATAAATACAGTGTGTTCATCATTTGAGGACTTGAAAATGTCATACTTTTAATGCATCACTAGTGGCCTACAAAAAGCCCAATGTAATATAATTAGGATCACAGGTGCTATTCACTCAACAACTTCACGATGCATAAAAGAACAAAAAATCTACATTCATAAATGGATAAGTGATAAAAACCTGTGGGATACAAAAACCTTTGACTGGTAGTGTATGCATTATCAATGTATTTATTACTGTTTTGTGTAATAAGCTTATGTGATGAACATCTGGTTCCTGGAACAACTGCTGTACATGGTTATCTTGAATTATGAAATATTTCAATATAAATAATTCCCTCTTAACAACCCATATATAATAATATGGAGCTCCCAGGCCCTGACATACAACCTGCAAAACCAAATGACAACCCAGTGCAGAGCCCTATAATACATATAAAAATACACTGTGTGTGTCTGTGTGTGTGTGTACATGAACATTTTGTTCAACTTTTATCAGAAATGCCCACTCACACATGAACAGCAGCATTTACACACTCATACAGAAGCACAAGGAAGCACCACAGACCCTTCAGTGTGTGTGTGTGTGTGTGTGTGTGTGTGTGTATGTTGTGGGGGCCGCTGGCGTGGTGCATTACTGACTGTGTCTGCGTTAATTTATTGCGAACCGGTACTGCTAATGTGGAAAACGTGGCCGTGTGTCAGCGATTAGAGCAGCGCACTCCCACATCAGAGTCACAGCCGTCTGGGATCTGCTCTTAGTGTCATGAGCCATAACTCACATTACACACACATACATAATCTTCCTGTTTCTGATGAACACTCAGCAGCTGTTCATACACACTGTCCGGACCAAACGAGTCTTCGTCTGTAGTTGTGACGTGGGCAAACCGAGGTCGAGGTGAGGTTTGGGTGAGGTTGAGGTATGTCAGTGGCGGCTGCCAGTCTTTGAAACAGTGGAAGCTCATAGTAGGTCTTCATCATAAACATCTTTGTTATTTGTACATAAATTCAGTCAGTTCACCTTGTCATACCAGGAGAGCTGAAAAGACCTGTTATTTTTTCCAGATTTTTGTACCAGATTTGTACCTTGGGCGTTGGTCTGCCCTACTGTTTAATTCTGAGTCTCTCCTCGTAAGGAAGACACTAAATGGTTTTGCCGAAAGCAGGTTAACAATATTAGCACCGTCTGCCATTATGTATAGCTTACTAGCTGGCTAGTTTCCCCTTCCACAAGCTACTTTAACTATATGAATGAACTAGTGGTGGGCCGTCATTGGCGTTAACGTGCTGCCTTAACGTGAGACTCTTATCGTGCGATCAAAAAAATATTGCCGTTAATCTATTCACAAAGTTGGGTTGGGAGCAAGCTATGATTGGACTGTAGGGCGCGAGAACGAGTCTTCGAACCTGTGTGTATGCCTACTGTGAAATTACCACATCAAACGTGACGTGCTAACATGGATGCAGCTATGAAGCCGCTGGGTTTGCTTCATGGAAAATGTATTTTTAAGAAGCTTCCCAATGGAAACCTCGGCAAGACTAAGGTTGTTTGTACCTTGTGCAATGTGGAATTAGTTTACTGTAGGAGAAACCCGTTCTCAGAGACTTACTTTTAGTCATTATTTGGGTTGCACACATATTCTGAATGGCTTCTGCAGAATTCAAATGAGCCCTTTAAAGATTACAGCGAGATTAATCTACATTAAAAAATTAATCTATGCCCACCACTAGAATGAACTAACATTATAATGCTGAAACAAGGCCAAGAACACTATAATATGTATTTTTTTATTTAAAGAATGAGTTGAACAAACAAAAATGGTTTATATCACCAGCAAACAACACAGAGTGCAGCAGTTTATCGTACAACTTCACCTACAAATCCGCATGGGGCTGAACTCGAATCTCTGTAGTGCTGGTATACTTAAAACATGCTGTCAATCAAAAAAGGGGTTAGGGTTAGGGTTAGCCTCATCCAGCGTCCTGGCCCCGCCCACTGCTCCATTCACTCCCAGAGAAGCTGAGCTTCCCTGGAAGTGACATTTTGGTGCATTTATCCAATCACCGTCCAGCTTTTCTGCAGAGAAAAAAGCTCCTCTGTAGGCTATAGAGCTCCAGTGAAGCTGCGCTTCAGGATTGTTTAATGCGCTATGCTGCACGGAAATGTATGACAAGAAGATCGCGTCAAACAATCTACAATAAATACCTGATTCTGAATGAGCTATTAAAACCAATATAAACACGACATGCACATATGAGCATTTATTTATCTGGAGAAAATACTCTGAAAGAGCCCAGTTTCTGCTGTTTTATCTCCTCTTAAGACTTCCACCCAGTCCATCAGACTCATATGGCCTTGTGTCTGAGTGCCAGGTGCATTGCGTTACCAGACGCTAACAGATGGGCGTAAGCAGGAGCTTCGGCCTTGAGAGGCCCTCGGCTGGATCGACAGCCGGAGGCGAGCGTCAGGTTGGTGGGGGGGCATTTGACGCATGAGAGTGTGTCTGTCATCTCTAAGCTGTGTGTCTATCATCTCTAAAAATAATTCATGTATGCATGTAATTATTTATGTATTTACTTTTGTTATTAAATAAAACTATAACAAATATCATGTTATTCTCAGTGTTAATGTTGTGGGATAAAAAAATGGTAACCATAACAAAATTATATATTTTTTTTACTCAAAGAGACATAGCTAACAGAAAAGGACAGCAGCTAAAAAAAAGGTTTAGTGCTGACTCCAGGCTGAAGCTCTGCTGCAGGGCTGTGTGTGTATGTGTGCATGTGTGTTTGTGTGTGTGTATGTGTTCGTTCTGCAGACTAATAGGAGGAGAGAAACCCCAACATATCGGAGAGATAACAGGGCCTTTCGAGGTGGAACAAAGGTCACTTTAAGTGTTGGTGTTGCACTGTGTGTGTGTGTGTGTGTGTGTGTGTGTGTGTGTGTGTGTGTGTGTGCATGCACACATTAAACTAACCCTTGAGCCCATATTGATTTTAATGACATGCTTTAATTCTTATATGGCCAAACATTATCACTGTAAACACAGGAAACATCAACACAGTGGTGCTCCAAAAAGTGCTCTGTTTTTAATATCTGGACTAAATGCAAATGCAACACAATAGGAAAGGATATTAGCAGGCAATATGATTTGTATGGGACATATATTTCCATAAACATGCACACGTACTCACACATACACATGCGACACGCAAGCCATTTTATGTAAAACATGCTAATCGTTGACATGCTCAGAAGAAAGATTGACTTGAATTTGGTAGTGAAGACTTGAAGTTGATCAGTAAAACAAATTTCAAGGTCTTTAATAAGAGCAGAGTTCTCTTTTGGATGATCTGAGATCAGAGCAGTGAAAGAAATGAAAGATCATTTTAAGATCTTAAACTGGGATCAGACTGAGATTAGAGGAAAGGTCTTTTCTCAGGAGCGTGAGATAACAAAGGGTCAGAATCTCTTACTGTTAAACAGATATGTGTAGAACAGGCAGAACTGACTGAAACCTGCTAACACTATGGCTCTACAGTCAGTCATGTATCTATAACTGACTATATACCTATATTTTGATATTAATAGTCTAGTGCAATATTCCACTAGTATATTATTATGGCACCCCTGATGCAACCCTTATGCTGTATATAAGTATACACTTCCTTTATATTTAATTCTGTTCTAAACTTACAACTTCTGTCATTTAAAATTTTTTAAATTTTTAAAATTTATTTACTGTGTGTTTCTGCGGGCTAACCCCAAACAACATCTTCTTGTACTGACACACTGTCAATAAAGCATCTATCTATCTATCTATCTATAACCTGCTAACACCATGACTCATGGAGCACAGAGTGTGTGGAGATATTGGACTCTCTAATGGACTTGCTTATGTGGTTTCTGACCTTGTACAACTCACAGTGGTCTATAAACATGGACTGAAGTAAGTTAGAATGACCTAAAAATCAATGAAAGTCTGATTTAAATTTTTTGTATGTATAATAAATAGGGTATGAGCTTCAGTAGCTTGTTACCTTCATCAGCCTGGTAGGAGCTGGGTTGTGCTGATGAGGTTTTCTAACCCTGTAGCTCTTGTGTGTGCAAATAAGCTTCTCCTGCTCCTGCATTTCTGCCCCTCGTATTTCCAACTCCGTTGGGAAACTCATGCGTCAGTCAGTGCCTCCGTTCTGTCAGATCAATGAGATCCGCTTGACGTCAAATGATGCAGACCTGCCAGTGGCAGCCCTTTTCTCTAGTTCTGCTCCTGAACAACCGAAAATGATGCTTACGTCCTGAAGCTAGACTACTAAGCTAAGTACTAGGATGGAAATCTGGATTTTGGCGTTCAACAAATGAGTGTGTCTTGAGTGTTGACATTTTAAAAAATGAAAAAAAAAACCAAAAAAGCGTTAGTTGATTCTAATAGTAAATCTGTCAGAATTGTGTTAACTGAATATTTGAGGTTCACTAAACTAATTTAAACCGAAAAAAATGAAATGTCAAGATATCTGGGTATGAATACTGGTATAGCCAGTATTTTACAGAATGAATACAGTAAAACCTAAGACCTAAGATTCCATTTGTGCCAGAGGAAGGCAACAAAGCCCAGGTCTGCGTTTTACAGACAACTTTCATGTGTCGAAATCAAAAACTGAAAAACATACATCAGAGCTCAATGTTGCTAATGGTTTGTCGTTTTATGCCCGGAGCTCCGAGGTGAAGTAGAGCTTCCAGCTCTCTTTGAGTCTGAAAAAAACAACTTTACTTTTTGTGTGAAGAGATCTGACAATGTCTCGATATTAAACTAACACTGAAAATAAAACCCTGGTTGCGAAGCCAGGACTGGAGTTTCAGACCATGGATTAGAGGTCGGAACACTCGCTTGGTGGTCCTTAAGGCAAATTTGAGAACCGCTGACATAGTCATTCCCCTTTTGATTGGATGGTTCTTTAAAGAACCGATTTTGTAAATAAGATGTTGAAGAAGGGTGAAGAACCTTCTTAAAGTTAAAAGAACCTCCATGTATTGTAAAAATAAATAAAGAAAAAAGGGGTAGATAATGGATGGATGGAAATAAAGTGTTTTTCTGACGTGCCAGTGCAGTGAGTACATTTCACCTGAAGTAATGTCACTGAAAATGAATAGAAAAAATAAAAATCCTATAACATTCTCACATATTTTATATATCGACTCGATTTAAGGAGGCTTCGCTCAGCAGGGCGTACATTTTTGCTAAAGGAGGAGATGGAGAAATCCGTGCTCATCTTTCGAGCTCTGGAATGAAAATGCTTCAATGTTTAATGAGCCGCTCGTTCTGGAGAATTAAATTTATGATTCAGTTTTTTTTAACATACAGAAAAAGTGTAGCAGCGGCTGGAACACTGAAATCTACATGTTTTACACAGCTGTTAAAACATTCTCTCTCTCTCTCTCTCTCTCTCTCACTCACTCTCTCTGTCTTCTTCTGCTTCTTCTTGTTTTTCTCTCTTTTCCTCTCTCACACTCTCTCTCTTTTGCTCCCACTCTTCTCTCCTTCTGTTTTTTCTCCTTTATCTTAATCTCTCTCTTTTCCTCTTGAGCTTTTCCCTTCTTCCTCTCTCTCTTCCTCTGACTTTTCTCTTTCTCTCATTTCCTCTCAGGTTCACTTTCTTCCCTGTTCTCTTCTCACTCTCCCTCTTTTTGTTTGTTCTTGTCACTCCTCACTCTCTCTCTCTCTCTGTGTCTGTTTCTCTCTCTCTCTTGTCCAGGTGACCTCGTGTTGCGCTGAAGGACTTCAGGTGCTAAAGATTAACTGATTTATCATCTGTGTGAATCGTGGCTGTAATTTCATTACCTGAAGCCGAGAGTTAGATCTCAGGTCAGACTACCTCCACACCCACCACTCCTCACTCCCACACATTCCACACACTCATTGACCCATTTACAGAGACTGTGTGCGTGAGTGCGTGTGTGTATGTGTGTGTGTGATTGCCTCAGGTTTTAAAAGCTATGGCTTTTAACCCCACTTAGTCTAGCAAACTATTGAATGTTTTTGTGGTGTTAAATGAATAAGCAGGTCACTGACTGGTTCAGGCACTTAGAGCTGCTGGAACATTGCAGAACATCTTGCTTTTCAAAGAAAGATTCCATGATATTCATGGTAAACCCAGGTTATTACATTTCATTACAGCGTCTCGCTGATTCATACACGTTTTTTTGCACGATTTCTCTTCTGGGAGTTTCTCTCCACACTACAATACCAGTCAAAAACATCTGAACACCACATTTTAACCATTAATTTCACAAACAGCAGATTTTATTATTGTTAAACACTGTTGCTGAGTGAACATCAATATATGAAAATATGTCAAATAAAACTACTTTCCTTTATAAGATGAAAGAATCTACAACAGTGCATGTCTGACTATTGACTGGTTGTGTGGTGATGCAGAGTCAAATTCTAGACTGTCTCTTCACTTTAAATGCACTTGTGCACTGTTTCTTCACTTAATAGCGCGTTAAATATCTAACACTTGGTGATCCTCATTGTAATTATAATTAAATTAGATGGCGTGTTAGTAAATATTAAGTACACTAAGTAACATAAAATATGTTTTTAATGCTAAACCAAAGCTAGAGGTGTATAAGGCTCCACAGCACTGGGATGAAGGAGTTTAGGATGGACACCTCTGGGATGAGCTGAACTCCACTAACCCATTGGTATGAGTTGAAGAAACTCATCCAACATTAATACCTGTCCTGTAAAGTTCTTGTAGCTGCAGTAAAATCCTCACAGCAATGTTCTTATATCTGCTGTTCTACTAACATCAGTCCTCTTGATTTCAGAAGATGTGAAGAAGTTCTGGACTGGTACGCTTCTAGACAGGCCTCATCACTGGACTCAAAACAAAACCTTTCCAAATCTCCATTCGGGCGGAGGGGGAGGTTTTTCTCACAGTTGGAGAATCTGCTGTCAGTCTGTTTCTCCATCAACAAGTGGCCTAAATCCATCACACGCTCACGTGGTCCCTGATCTGCTAATGCGTCGGGGGAAATCAAACCATGTCCTGAGGAATTTTTTAATCTTTTATCATCCTGTCTTTCTTTCTACCTTCATCACACTCTTGCAAGGAGTGTGTCAATGTCACTCTAAATTAAACGAGTCTGGTGTGTTTGTGTGTAAAGAAAGTGTGTGCGGGGCGGTGTTGGGTAAAGCGATAATTCAGCCAAAGGTCATCACCCCCAAACCATATCACTCCCAATATCATCAGTTAGCCCCTTTCCAGAGGAAAATTCAGCATAAGACTCTTCTTAGTTAAGTCCGTTTCTCCTGGACTCACACTGGGCTCAGTTTAACATCAATATGAGATTCTGACCATTCTAGCTGTAGACGTGTCACTGACCATAGGGCTGTATTATAAGCGGGTTTCAGTCAATTCTGCATACATCCCTGATTGTAGAACCATAGTTTCAGTCAGTTCTAGATATCTCACTGACTGAAGAGCCATAGTACAGTCCATTTTTTGTCGGTTCTAGGTACGTGATTGACTGTAGAGCTGTAGTCCAAGCAAGTATCAGTCAGTTCTAAAGCTAAACAATGGAACTTTACATGCCAAATGTGCGCCCCCCCCCCCTCTTCATTGTTCATTCATTTTGTTTTTTTTGTACTGCAAAACCTTGCAAACAAATGCTGTTTTACATAAACAAATGCACAGTGTGTGCGTGTGTGTCTCTGTGTGTACTGTATTCATATTTGTATTCATATGTAGTGTCTAGGCATGTGTGGCCTTGTATTTATCTCATTGTAGGTACCATATGTTCTCAGAATGGTAGGAAAGCAGAAAAATCTGCAGATATGCTGGCTGTTTAATGGAAATGGGCAACTTGTTTTGAGAGAAAATTAGCAGAATAAAACATTTTAGGGTCAGGTTTAGGGTTTAGGGTACAGATACAGTATAACAGTCAATGGACGTCCTCGAAATTATAGCAATACTGAACTGTGTGTGAACGCATGTCCTGGATGCTCTCCATCCACTGTGCAGTTTTCGGCTGAACTGTAGTGTCTCTCTGGCTCAACATTATTTTGTGAATTCACTCTGAGATCTCACAAAGCCCTGAGGTTTTAGGGGACAAAAAAGATTCTAAATTAGGAGATAGAGAAAAAAAAAAAAAGAGAGACAGAGAGAGAGAGAGAGAGAGAGAGAGAGAGAGAGAGAGAGAGAGAGAGAGAGAGAGAGCATATTAATACTATCGAAAATTAAATAAATTGACCCCGTTAAATACATACTAAGAATATAAATAGTAATTTATAGAGTTGTCCTCTATGCCGAGTCTGTTATTGCACACAATAGTGACATAAGTAGTGATATTGCATGTAATAAACTGTTGCACACAATGAAAAAAATATTGCACACAATGATTTTGTGCCCAATAAGAAATTGCTCATGTGACAGCAGGGTTTTGCACAGAATATTGTGTGGGTGTGTGATAGGGGGAGGTTGCAGTTATAGTGTCTACACTATTCTAACAGTAAACACCGGTGGAGAACCCTCAGCACCTTTTAGGACTTCAGAAAAGTTCTAATTTCTGATTTCTCTCTAATATAAATACGTTACATATAAATATCATTATTGCGTTTCATTTGTAGACCTATGGATTAAATTCTTCAAATGTCCCAAGCTGTATCATCCAATACGAATGTTTCTCTCTGTGGTATCTAGGCAGATAAAGTCAAGTGGGCTCTCCCATTGGTAAGTCCCTCAGAGGCTGGACTAAAGATCTTACTTATTAGATTTACAACCAATATCCTCAGTGAAAATGTAGACACATTTTAGGCCTTCTGGTGGTTCTAGATACAGTATTTCACAGACTGTACGGCTGTAGTGTTAGCAGGTTTCAGACAGTTCTAGATATGTCACTGACTGTAGAGGCATAGTGTGAGGAAGTTTCAGTCAGTTCTAGATTTATATTCCAATATGCCTTACAGTTTCAGGCCTGGGCAAAGAGAGACAGAGTAAAGCACATATGCTTCAGATTAGAGCTAGAGAGGATGAGAGACAGAGAGAGGGAGAGAGAGAGAGGGAGAAAGAAAGAGGGAGGAAGAGAGGGAGAGAGAGGGAGAAAGAAAGAGAGAGAAGAGAGGGGGTATGAGGAAGAGGAAGGAAGAGAGGGAGAGAGAGAGGGGAAGAGGGAGAGAGAGAGGAAGAGAGGGAGAGAGAGAGAGGAGGAGAGGGAGAGAGAGAGGGGAAGAGAGGGAGAGACAGAGAGAGAGAGAGAGTGGGAGAGAAAGAGGGAGAGAGAGATGTGCAGTGTTTTTATTCCTCATTCAGGATGGAAAACTGTAATCTATTGCTGTTGGCTACCATCAAGATTCATTTCTCAGTTCTCTTCTGTCTTTTCTTCTCTCTTGTGGTGTGTGTGGTGTGTGTGTGTGTGTGTGTGTGTGTGTGTGTGTGTGTGTGTGTGTGTGTGTGTGTGTGTGTATGTTTTCTGTCCTGGGTTGCCCAGTGGGCACCAATGGCTTAGATGAAGCCATTAGCACTTAGCGACATGCTAATACTGAAGAGCACTTCTGGGCTGAGAGAGAGAATGAGAGAATACAGGAAGGAGGATAGAGAGAATACATAAAGGAAGAGGGAGAGAGGAAACAAGAAAGGGAAGAGAGAGAGGGGGGGATGAGGGACCACACTGTTGTACAATCACATATAATTTGTCTTCTGTTTGTCTTCTGTTTTATTCATCTCTCTCTCTCTCTCTCTCTCTCTTTCTCTCTCTCTCTCTCTCTCTCTCTCTCTCTCTCT
>JBBPDC010020208.1:0-12865 GCA_037974485.1 Hemigrammopetersius urotaenia | reverse complement strand
ACCTGGAAAAATTTGATCGATTATAGGTTCTGAATGTCGATTTCGATTACTTTTCGATTAATTGCCCAGCCCTAATTGATAGTCAGATACCAGGAGAACAACTTGGACAGATTTATTGTGCTAATTGTAAAGTTTGGTGGTGCAGTAATGTTTTGAGGCTGTTGTCATTGAAGGGAAGTCTTCTACAGTTACATTAAACTGAGCTTGATTTGGGAGTCTTGACAGATGAACCCCCACAATCCAAGTGGCTGATATTCATCAGCTCAAGCCTCCACCATCAGATACCTTCAGGATAAACTAGAATGCAAGATTGTGTGATTCCTTAAATTTTTAATCGTTTGTTGTGTGATTATGCATTTGTATGTGTCTGAGTGTATACAGCATGGAATTTACTGCAGTGCTTCTTTCTTTACGTTTGACGCTGTCACTTTCACTTTGGCTGCTTTAGGACTGCACGATTATGCAATGATAACCACGATTATTTTTGATCAATATTGAAATAATGATTATTAATCACAATTATTCATTATTTAAGGTAAAACGCATTTTATTGCACTTTCTATTTTAAGCAAACAATAAGTGAACAAGGCTTTCAGTTCAAAATGAAAGATTAAAAAAAATAAAATTTACTGTAGACCAAGGATTAACAGTGCAGTCATAAACAAAAAATGAAGCCTATGCAGAAAAGGCACATAATACAAGGAACAGGAACATACTACATACCAGGCTTTCAATATTTTCTAGCTTAAGAGGTGACCGAAAGCAGGGTGCACACACACTGTCTCTTCGTCTCTTTCACACACACACACACATACATACATACATACATAAATACATTAATCTAAATTAAAATGGCTCATTTGAATTCTGCCGAAGGTCTGAAGCCCCCCCCCCAAAAAAAACCGATCCCAATGCCTATTTTCATAGTGTAAACGTGCCTCCAAATGTTTTCCCAGATCACTTTAAATAGGGGTTCGAGCGCGTAGCGCTGAAACCCTATTGTAATTTCATTTTGAACTACATTACCCTTAAAGAAAATGTAAATATAAACCCGAGGTTTAAATACGGAAAAGTCAGGAACGAGAGAGAGACAGAGAGAGAGAGATGATCCGCACGCTCCGGAAAAGTCACGAACGAGAGAGAGGCACAGAGAGAGAGCAACAGAGAGCGAGACAGGTTTAAAACAGCGCGATCTGGAAAAGTCACGAACGAGAGAGAGATAGAGACAGACAGATGGAGAGTAAATCTGTGCTAAAATATCTAGGTGAAAGACATCAAAGCTAGCGCAGTATAGACCCAGCTCCCAGCCCAACTTTGTGAATAGATTAACGGCGATATTTTTTGTTTATCGCGTGATAAGAGTGTCACATTAACGCAGCATGTATATATATATTAGTGGTGGGCCGTTATCGGCACACACTCTCTGACACATGCACTCACTAGGGATGCACCGATCAATCGGCCAGTGATCGGAAACGGCCGATTTTTGTCCTGATCGGTGATCGGCCGATCACTCACGCGTATTGCCGATTTTTTTGGGGGGTTTATTTATTTATGTATTACATTTTATTTGTTTAAATTTGTAAAGAAAATTTGATATGAAAAAAAGCTTTATATTAAAGAAAAATAGATTTTTGTTTGTATTTGCTGTAGAGCTGCCACTATCATATGTCACTATTATAAAAGTAACCAGTAAACAGGGAAAGTAACTACCACGTTACACTAAAAAAAATGTAAACCCATTTTTTTGTGTCGTTGTCGTCGACTACATGCAGCAGCTCTAATTTGTTATCTGGGGGGAAAATCGGCATCTGAAAAATCGGTATCAGCCGATCACACTTACAAAAAAATCGGTAATCAGTATCAGCCAAGAAAATTGCAATCGGTGCATCCCTAGCACTCTCGCATGCACTCTCACGCGCATGCACCCTCAGACAGCCCCAATGAAGGCAGCCCTAATGAAGCCGTAATGTTCGCCCCCTGGTGGTTGGCTGACTATTGGTTGAATATGCAGCAGAGCCCGCTATTCAAATGTAAATTTCGCAGACGATCATCTTAATTTAATCTTGGTAGCTAAAATCGTGATTAAAATTTTATTAACTGTGCAGCCCTAGGCCCTAGCCCCTAGCTATAAGAGACATTAAAGTGAACAGAGGCATTAACATCAACAAAGAACATGGGCGTTGGCATGGGAGATGCAAAAAATGTATCATGGTCTGCATATTTTGAGTTGAATGGAGTTGCCAACCCTCTCCCTCTATCCCTCTCATACTAACTCTTTCTCCCTCTCTTTCTCGCTTTCTTAAGCTGAGTTATCTGTAGTTTGTACCTTATTTAACCTCCTTCTGAAGAACGTAAGATACGTAACCTGCTCTCTCTCCCTCACGTTTCACTTTTCCTGCTCTACGCTTTTGTTAGAGAATACAGAACGTAGGTTTGTGTTCTCTTTGGTGTAATGTTCATGTTGAACAAAACGATGGACTCTAAAATGTCTCCAGTCAACGCTGAGCTGTAAATATATTGTTGAGATTCAACATTTGAATATTTTCATTTTCAGATATTGCTTATTATAACAAAACCACAAGACATATTTTGCTTTAATTCTTAAATGGGGAAAAATACAAGTTTAATACATTTGTGTTCAATTAACAATAATAATCTATTTTAAACAAAACAGTAATAAAAATATTCTACTCTGGATATGGACATAGACTTTGATGTGGAAAATCTTTTGAATACGTGAAGCAGCTGAAATAAATAATAACTTGTTGGTGAATTTGTTGCTGTGCAGGTTTGTACGGTTTCCCCTTTATGCTGAAGCTAACCTGATCAACATGCTTACTTAGCTTACCTGAAGGTCTGACCTTTGTTTCAATTCTCATCCGTTTCCTGTCATGACGCATGCTTGCATTGACAGTGGGAGGTTTTTCTGGAGCACTTTTCAAAACAATGTTTTCTTTTTAGATATCCTACACAAAATCCCCTGTCTGACGTTTCTCCATTTTAAGAACTTTTTAAGAATTTTTCTTAATTTTTCTTGTCAACATATTGTATGTATTACAATGGGAAAAAATCTGTTAAGGTATAAAATATAGAGGTTTATTCATTTCTGCATATTCATGTGTAAACTCAGTGGTTAATTTGAGACTCCCTTTCGGTGCAGATGTAGTCAGGCATCCTGTGCAGATAATTATCATTTTTGTCTCAATTTTTTCATCATGCAGCAGAAAATTACACAGCTTATATTTGGCATACTTTGGAACTTTCCCTATTATTTTGACTTTGCCAGGCTTCCTGAATGTTGAAGTTGTCAAAGAATGTCAGTATTCCTTTTTTGCCTTGTTTCCTCTTTCTCCTAGACTTCAACCTTGTGTATTGCTTTCAGAATTCCCTTTTTCTAGAAACTGTCCATCGTTCTCCCACCGTAAAACCTCTTTCCAACAACATTGTTACAGTTGGCACTGTCTTACTGCGTACTACCCCCATCACATGGTGTTCCCCACTGTGGGAGGGTGAAGGCTCACTTGCACTTCCTCTTCGTCACGTGAAGCAGCACTGCATGTTCTTTTGAACTGCAGATAGATTAAACTACTAATTCTGTTAACCAACAGGCTGGCTAGCATCTCTGTGGGAAAACGTGGAGTATTGATCCCAGTCTTGGTAATAGAGATAAGGCTAAGACAGATGCTGCACTTAGGAGCCGTGATGTTTTCATTTTTTAAGTAAAAGTGCTTTTTTTTTTGGTCCATTTTATCAATTGTTATAGGTTCAAGCCAATTGCAGTAGCATTGTCAACCACCATGTAGGTAAATTTAAGAAAAAATGGTATTTCTCCTATTTGCACAGAATACTGTCTGATGAATTTAATCAGTTATTAAAAAATATGAGAAATTGTTATTGAACTATTATCACAAGTATATGTATGTTTGGTTTTAAAATGATTGTTCATATCTTAATGTGTTTGCTAAAAGGGCTACATTTATTTTTCTGTCCACAGTTTCACCTCCAGACAACGTCTCTGTCAGCTGTCACAACTTTGAAAATATCCTCTACTGGAATTATAGTGATACCAATCCACAGCCAAAGTTCATTGTCACAATTCAAAGTTATGAAGGGTAGGTTGGATCACATGATTAAAAATCAGTAAGACCGCTTTCTGTAATTAGTAGCTATTCACTGTCCAGACGAGTATTCAGTGCGTCTAGAGAAGTAAATCATAACAGTAGTACCAAGGCAATAAATGTTAGCAAATATTGAAACCATGATCACAGATGAATCAATTCTGAAATATATTGTTTCAATGCCAGTGCAGTCTTAATTAAAAAGTTTCCTGCAAATATTGAATGGTAATTTAGCTTGAAATAGCTTTCCATCATGTACAGTCTCAAATTTAAAGAAACAGCGTTTTCTTTGGGACTTGATTTATGTTTTGATGCACTGTGCAGGCAGAATCTGTGAGTACAACATATTATAAAACCATTAGTATGAGACGCTTGTACATTACACATTTTTTGTACCAGTGGCTGTAAATATTAGAAAATTATGCATATAAACGATAGGTAGGCATAGATTATTTTTTTTAAATCTAGATTAATCTCAAAACCCCAATGCCCCAACCCCAACCCCAAAAAAATGGATCCCAATGCCTGTTTTTATAGTGAAACCATAAATATGTCTCCAGATGTTCTCCCAGATCACTTTAATTTCATTTGGAACTCAGTTTAATACATTACCCTTAAAGAAAATGTAAATATTAACCCGAGGTTTAAATACGGAAAAGTCAGGAACGAGAGAGAGACAGAGAATGAGAGAGAGAGAGAGAGAGATGATCGCATGAACGAGAGAGAGACAGAGAGAGTGAGAGAGAGAGATGATCCGCGTGCTCCGGAAAAGTCACGAACGAGAGAGAGTGAGACAGGTTTAAAACAGGCGCGATCCGGAAAAGTAACGAACAAGAAAGAGAGAGACAAACACAGAGAGAGAGTGAGTGAGTAAATTCGCGTTAAAATATCAAGGTGAAAGTCATCATAGCTTGCGTACTATAGACCCAGCTCCCAACCCAACTTTGCGAATAGATTAACGGCGATAATTTTTTTATCGCGCGATAAGAGTCTCACGTTAATGGCCCAGGACTAATAAAAACCCCTAGGGTTAAAATAAAATGCTGATGATCTGCTCCTCACAGGAGTCACTCCAGGCAGAGGTCTAGTTCTTGTGAAATCTTACACAATCCCCAGCAACAGCCGATGCTTTGTTATCCCCCTCCTTGTTGGGTCCTTCTACTGGGTCTCACAATTAAAAAAAAAAAAACCCCATGTACTTAACATATTATCTCCTCCCAAAGCCTGGAAAAAGTAATCCTGTGATATAAAACCATCACAATCCAAAAGTGCAAAAGAGTTTTAGGTTATACCACCCACCCCAAAACTAATCATTGTTTTTTTTTTTTTTACCAGTTAAATTTGATTATACTTACTGAAGATGTTGATCAGATCTTCATTGATTGTCCACAGTAATACAAACCTCTCCCTGACAACAGCCGAGAAGCGCCTGAACATCACCGAATACACTCAGGATGTTGACGTTTACAAGGTATCTGTGAAGGTTCAGCTAAACGGATATGAAGCCAGCAGCCCAGACACCTTTTTCTCATACAGCAATGCCTTTCAATCCGATAGCACATGTAAGTGAAAACCTTGAGTGTCTTATATAGTCAGAGCAGCTAATAGCTGCTTTGATAAATATATCAAGTCAGAATTTTGTAAATCATGAAAAAGTTGTTTATTTTGCTGTTTGCATATAGATTGGTAGATTAAGGTGCAGCTTTTGCTGTCCGTGCTGCTCGCTCATAATGCTAACTGGGCATGGCATCACAACCAGTTAATTCAATGCTGTAAATACACTCAAATCGTTGGTGCGATTCGTCAGATAAGCTAAATAACTTGTTCTGCCCTATTGTGAATAAATTTGCTTTACTAAAATGTGTCTAACTCCATTGCAGTGGAATGAACAGGGTTCCTCTTGGTATGCGTACCGCACAGTTTATTATTATTATTGTTCTTTGTTCCAGGTGTGGCGGATTTTCCAGAAATAAATGTTTTGGCCTCGCCTCACATGGTTGAATTCTCATTTAAGCATCCTTCTGATATTTACGACATTGAGGATCTGTTTGATCCATTTGAAGTCACAGTCATGTGCAATGAGGTATGGCTACAAATAAATGGCATGGCTTCTCTTTGAACTTCTTCTGCATGTTTATCTGATCACATGTAATGAGGTGAAAGAACCAAGGAAGAATTAGTTATCAAATGTCCAGTTTGAGGATTTGAGGATTGTAATGTTTTCAAAAAAGCAGACGTCAAAGGTCCTTTGCTGCCCTCTATGGAGATGAAATGATAGTGATGATTCATCGAGAAATGTGTTTGATTATTTGTTTAAACAAATGCTTGATTTGTGACTTAAAAGCATTTGAAAAGCATTTTTAGCATCTGGTTAAAAAGCACTAGGCCTGCAACTAACATACATTTCAATGATCCATTATTTGGCCAATGATAATTCCAGTTAATTGAGAAAAGAAACAGTGTGGTTAGTTTTAGTTTATTTTGTATTTTATTACCATTAAATATTTAAGATATAAATAGATTCTAAAAAATCTATTTTTATCTTACTAAGCATTGTTTCTGCAATGGCATAGAACTCATTATATTATGAAGCCAATTATCAGGGTTTCCCAGCCTATACAGCTGACCACCAAAGCTTCTGCAGCCAGAAGGATTATAATTTTTACACAGTTCTTTTACCCAGATATAACCCAATTCATCTGACTGTCAAAAGACAAACAAATAATGAATGTTGCCCACTGAATTTCTCTTGGAAAAAATTAAGACAAGACAGGCCTAGTAACAGAATAGCACAATTTAGCCATTTTATGTACAGCTGGTTCTTTCAGCCAGCACTGTGCTATTTAGTTTTACACAGTTTATCTTTTGAGCTGATTGTAAAGTGAACTGTTTTCATATCTGTGACTCTTGCCTTCTGAGCTGTCTATATTGACATACAAAATGTAATAATGTAGTGTAGATAGCACATTGAATATTGCAGTGAATTAGTTCTTTTGGTGTATTGAGATCTGGTCTTGTCTCAGTGGTGGATCAGTTTCAAGCCATTTTTTTTGTTGAATGATGTTTTCTTTTCCTGTAACAGATGGAGTGTGGCATGCTTAATTGTAATTTTGACGAACGATGCGAACGGAAGATAGACCTTCCTGAAAACCTTTATGGTGGCTGCTTTGGCGCACATTTTAAAGGGTCTGTCAGCAACATACCTTTAGAAACCTCAGTAAAAGTTTGCTGTCCCCCAGAGAATCCCATTAAAGCTGGTAAGATCACTTCTTTCACATGAGTTGTCATGACCAAGGTTTCTTGAATTCATTTCATGTTAAATTAGAATAAATACCAGTAAGATTTTTAACTGGCGTATAGCAGGAGTGTCAAACTCCAGTCCTGGAGGTTCGTGGTACAGCACGTTTTGGTGATTTCCCTGTTCAGAAGCACCTGGTTCACCTCCCCAGTTAATTGTCAGGTTTAGTGAATGTGTTTGAGGGGGAGAACCATCTAACTGTGCTGAACAGCAGCCCTCCAGGACCGGAGTTTAACACCCCTGGTGTATAGTATGAGGACTCGCACAGCTTTCAGGATTTTCACTGATTATATTAACAATTACTCTCTGAGCTCAGTCTTTTCACAAATAGCACTTAAGAGGGAGCACTTAAGATTTTTTTTACAGAGAACCAGCACCTTGATACAGATTGCATTCATATTTTAGTGCTGAGATACATTTTAAATGTATGCGGCTCTTTTACAGATGTAGGGTTAGTAATCGGCGTAACCTGCCTTGCGACTGTCTTGCTGATCGTGATTGTAACTGGAGTGATGTACAAGAGCCTGACTCAGTCTAAACCCCAAATAGCAGCAATCTCCAGAGTCCTGGTAAGCTGTTCTGTCTTTTTTGTTTGTTTTTCATTTACTGAAAAACATTCTTTTTATCTATGGTGATATGCACTGAATTCCCCACTGTATTAAATGTAAACCACTGTTCACACAAACTATGCGTTCCAGCAGGTCATAGGTCACATGACTGATGTATAAATTGTGGTCCAGCATTAGTTAGCATTCAACTGTATGTGTCTACTGAGAATGGTGTGAACAGCAAAAATGCAGGTAAAAGACAAAAACTTTGATCAGAGAGTTTCGAGGTGAATGGTGAGAATCATGCAGGCAATGCAAATACTAGTTCAGCGTTCACGCGGTTTAACACTGAAGACTGTCAGAATGTCCAGGGCAGGTAAAGTGTTTGGTTGTGAAAATCACTGAGGTTTTGCTGTTTTCAGGCAAAGTCAATTTGAAAAATTTGAAAAATATTTTCTCACTTTCGTAACCAAACGTGCCAGCGCTGTAACTAAATGGTCCAATTGATGTAAATCTACCAAATCACATTGCTCCTTGGTAATACTATGCGTTGGATCACGGCTACATGAATTTCCCACGACACACGTGAACAACTTTAATCCCTCACGGACAAAAAATTATTACTTGAATCAATTTTACCCTGTCCATACTGGAGGTGCATACACAGTTTGTAGTTTGTACAATACATAAAACGCTGAGCACTGGCTTTTTAGAGAAAGGACAATAGACAGTGGTGAACAATCCCACAAAATTTGGGTTCTAAAACTAAATATTGCTCTAAATTCTGTGCAGTATGTGCTGTTTAAACACATCACTGTGCTTAGTTAACATTTATAATTGTCAGACTGATTTGTTGGTTGATAATGTAAAGATAAGAAAGATCTTCATTTGTCCCGAGGGAAATTCTTTTGAGAATGCTCAGTGCAACAAGAAAAATGGACAATAACAAGAGTGCATAAAAAAAACCCCCAAAATAATAACATAAAATAGCATAAAATAACGTATAATAATGTAGTGTGCTGAAGGAGTGCATACGGTTTATGAAAAGTGACCTAAAAATATAATGAGTGCAATAAAATGAAATAGTAACATGAGACGAGACTAACATTCAATAACATTGACAGTATATTAAGCAGTTGAGTTATATTGCACAAACCCTATCTATGTTCAATCCACTTAAACAGGGGGGACCAGAGTTTATTTACTGTGTTCATTGTAGAGTTTCAAAGTTGCTGTGTCTGAAGTACAGCTTACTTAAATATTCACTCAAGTACACGACTGAGGCTCAAATATTTATTAGTAAAGATTTTACTTTACAGACCAAACTACAGGGTCAGACGTTTTGTTCTGTTGACCTATCACAGAGCATAGCTTTGCAGTCCGTCTGTCTTTGACTGCTTAGTAAAGAAAAAAAAAACAGAGTAAGCTACTGTTGTGGGTTATCATTTCAATGTCAGCATTGTTTTTTTAAAAACAATTCTTTAATCCCAGATTGCTTTTTGAATGAGGCGCAGGACATAGCAGCCAATGAAACAGACGTCATTTACATATCAGTGTTCAGCCAAAACGGTCAGGTTAATTCTCCTGGATATAGAGACCCTGGAATTTGTTAATGTAAAACATTGTTTTTTGTTGTGCTTGTGAGCTGGTAGTCTGGAAAAATGGAGGTTCTGGTCTCCTTAGGGAATAAAGCCTGGAAATTAGTTTATAGGGAATAATTGCACAAAAAAGCGGCATTGTAACATTGGTAAGGAAATATTGTTCAGAGCTTCTATGAGGGTCAATAGTGATTAACAAATATGGGATAGTAAGTCAAAGTGAACCTTATTGCCATTTCACCATATACAAGTATACAGGGAAACGAAATGGCGAAAGCTCTAGATCTGCAGTATATATACAAATAATATTGGTTAAACACAGGTGTGGCTCCTAAGATAACTATTCATATATTTATATGAATAGTTGAAACACAAACATTAGGGTGTTTTCCCTTCATGGAAATGGTCTGTTCCTAATATAACCAGAGACCCCCGATTAGAACCCACCGATTAGAACCAGATAAAAAGGATCAACATATCCAGATGATAATTAGATGTTCTTGACAACATCAAGACTCTATCGATTGGAGTTTCACTGATGGTAGGAGTGAGTACTGTGTTGGTAACTTTTTCGGATACTGTTATGTGTTACCTGTATCTACACACATTTATAGCAGCCCACATTTAACTGCTTCTACTTGCCTCTTGAGTCTGTTTAGAGACCCCTTTCTTTTACCACTTTACAAAACAAGAAACTAATCCGACATTTCATCTGCAGGGCATTTTTCCGAGGAGCTCCGAGCCTTCTGTGATAAATCCCGAGTCCCCAGCTCTCTCTCAGCTGACAGGTGTGAGTCATACTCCACTGCTGTTTTCCAATGAGGATTTCCTGTCCATCTCTGCCACCCCCACTCCTGAAGAGGTGACTGACATACCTGTCTGTCCCGAACCTGATGAACAGCCACAAGATGAAAATGACCGTACAGTCAGTGAGCAAGATGAAGATCCTGAGGACTTTCCAAGCACATCTGGCTACGACTGCAAGAAGTTTGTTATTGAGATGAGCCCTGGAGATGATGTGGAAGCTTATCGTCCGTGAGGAGTTAAGAGGAGGTGGTTAGTCTTGTCAAGGTGAACTCCAGCGTAAAGGGGGATGAAAAATTGCTATCTTTGAGACTTAGACAGGTGTCAGCAATCATAGCTGTAGTGTTGTTGGCTGGATATGAGCAATGTAGGATCACATCACATTAATATGCTTAGGCAGTAGCATGTGACATCATTATCATTTGTGTATTTCTGTTCCTTTTGGCCAAGTTTAGCTCAGTTTTCCAAATATTTGCGTCCTTTATATTTTATTTATGCTCAGCTGGCTTGGGGAAAAAACACTGTCCACAAATATAGACGCATCCTATATTTTTATTGAGAATCGGTACATAATGTTAACGATTGGATACCGGAACTGGTTTGCCTTTAATTTAAGGCATTTTGGCGATTGCTTTCGACTTGTTTTATATGGTAGTAGATACATCTTACCAAATTTGAACAAAAATGAACAGTACATGTTTAAAGTTGCATTTTTACTATATAAGTGTAAGCCTAACATCCTTTTACAGTCAGATGCAGAAAGACTGACTCACTTTAACATTGATAAAGTTTTGAGTACCATTCATTCTCCCGTCCATATGATTCACATACAGAAATATAGAGCTGACAGCCTGTTTTGAAGTCACTGTATTTGTGAGGTCTTAATTAAGACATCACATAAACAGTGAATGTTTTTGTGATGGAAATGGTCAAATAACATGTTTTACTGTTTGATGAAATACAAGTAAAATATCAGAGAGGGCCTTTTTAAGCGTTGTTAAAACAGATCACTAAATAGGAGAGACGTTTCTTTCCAAAAAGAAGGAATGCACGAACCAAGCTGAATTCATCATTCCAAGGGGAAAAAAAGCTTAATATTTTCAGTTTTTGAATCCAGATATTGCTTTTGTCATCTAATTGTTTTTGTATGTGTGTATTTGGTATTCATGTATTCATTTTGGAATAGATCCTTTGAAAAATGTTTTTGTTGCTGGATACAGAAAGGAGAGAAAAATACTCTGTCACTTGGCATTCACGCAAAAGAACACAAGAAAGGACTTGAAATATCCCTCCAAACTACTATATAGCATCACTAACGCCTGGCAATTATACTGTCAAAGCCACGTGTTCTCCAAGGGAAAGCTGGCTCTATTTCTAATGCCTTGAAAGACTTCTCTTGCACTTTTAGTAGAATTAGTTGGACTGTGCCTGATAGCATTCACCGTGAGTGCTATGAAGAAAAGAAAATACTTTTGCTAGCAAGAAATGCATCATCCTGTACTTTAAAACTTTAACCAAGCTTTGTGAATATCTGCACTTGCAGCAGCCCTCTGAACGTTCTGCCCCAGCATTAATCAGAACCTTGGAATGCATTAACTGTTGCTCTTCCTGGTTAGGACTACCGTAATCAATATTGAAGTTAAATTGATGGTTGCTGTGAAATGTTACATTTATCCTCTTGTCACTGTGAACATGTGATAACAAAAATGGTTTCATGCAACCCTACGTGACACATTATGCCATTTGTACAGTGTATGTGCCTTGTCCTATAATCCGAACCAAAGTGTCCACTCACAGCTCACACATTTTAACTACGTGCCGTAGTATACCTTCACCAAGGATTATCTGAGAAACTGATTAAGTACAATATTACTTCACATGTCTTTGTCTAAACATTTCAACACTTTTGTAAGAAGTTTGTTTATTGCTGTATATTTTTGTTTGATTTGAGGTCTTAGTGTGTTTGTTGGGGGGGGGGGGGGTGTCTGTCTTCCTTTATGAAATGAGCAGTTTTTGATTGATAGCTAAGGCAGCGTTGCAGAAGATGATTAAAGAGATTGAGTAATTGGTTATATTAATCACAATCTATTTTCTAAATCGTATTGGTTAGACAATTTCAAGCGTATTAACCAAGAACTGCTGTCACTGTAGGCCACAGCTATACTTCAGGTGACATGGAATGTGTACTCTGAAATAAATCCAGTATTATAACTCCATTCAGAGTTCCAGTACTCATGAATGTATTGTTTGTGTATTTATTTGAGATGTAGACTGATTACTGTTATTTTAACAAGCCTCTAATACAAAACGAGCAGTGAGAGAAGTCGACTTCAACACTGAAAGGCATTACTATATTTTTGATAATTTCATGCTATCTTTTGTTGGTATGATCTCATCAAGTTCATATTATGATTTTTATTATTGTGAAAAGGTGCAGTATTGAAGACACCTGGTGCCACACTCTAATCAGCTAATTAACTCAAAACACCTGCAAAG
>JBBPDC010020197.1:0-12868 GCA_037974485.1 Hemigrammopetersius urotaenia | reverse complement strand
GGTCCTCTCTGTTGCACAATACATCTGTTCTTCATACTATGTGTAACACTATAGCTATAGCACACAACACTTTACATCTACACTGCACTGTCACTTTACATGGCACTGGCACTTTACTCTACTATATACAACTCAAGAGTACTGTTGCTAGTCACTGTTGCTGCACTGTGTTGTCTTACATGTCTTTTATGTCTTTATGTTCTATCTGTGAAGAGGGTGTTCAAGTAAGAATTTAACTGTACTCTGTACACATGACAATAAACTTCAACTTCAACTTCAACTTAACTGCTTCCAGTGTACAGTTAAAGTCTTAACCAATTATAAATTGACATTTAAAAGTTGACAACAACACAAAAATTGACATTGGGCACATATATACTTATTAGGTCACCTGTGTAGATATTATTGCTAAAATGGAATAGACATGTGAAGGAATATTATAACACACCCCCCCCCCCCATTCTCTGCATTTAACTCATTCACCAAGCGAAGCAGTGGACAGCTAGGAACACAGTGCCCAGGGAGTCTTGGGATTTGAACACATGACTTTCTGATCCCAGGGCGAACGCCCCACTAGACCACCAGCTGCCTGATGTGGATAGAGTCTATGAAACACAATGTACTTAAATGCGCTTAACCCTGCCTTAATTTACCCCTGAACATATACCAAACCCCTTCATTTGAATTAAGCTGTTAATTTGTGAAACCAACCCTTTAATTATACCTTAAAATTAGCTTTAAGGCATGAGTGTGAAACCCCTTAATCTGAAATTTAAGGTGCTAATTCAGGAGGTTCTGTTATGTAAGGGGCAAAGTAAGAGGAGATTTCAGTAGTTTTACCCCTTAATCTGCCTCAATCTGTACACTTTTTCCTTTCATTTTCCTTCATTTCCTGTGTGGGAAATTAAAGTTAAAATGATGGTAATTTTAAGGGGTAAAACTAAGGCGTTTGGTTTCGTAGTGATGAACATTGTTTCGGTTTCACCGTGTACTGTGTGTACATGGCTGAAATGGCAGTAAACCTACTTGATTTGATTTTCTTATTGTATGTAATTAAACTATTTATTTGGGGAGCACAGTAGATTACTGCAATGGTTCTGCTGTAAATGTACAGCAATTATTTATGGTACACCTACACACACTTGGCATGCAGTTCCTCCCCAAAGCAAAAGAACAGCTATTTTGTGCTCTTTTGTGCCATTTTGTGCCGGCAGTGTTATTATCGTCTCTGCGGATCTCTTCAGTGGATTCAGTGTTAATTACAGACTGCTCTTGTCATGCTATGCATTTTGTCAGGCACCTCTTGACCCTTGACTTCTAAAGGAACACAGCTGAGGAAACAAGGGCATTAGTGTGTTATCAGACTCTTCTTCCCTTTTCATCATTGGTCATTTTCTGACCACAGAGTGGGACCATTCTCAGCACAGCAGTGACCTGGTAGGGTGTGTGGTGCTGGTACGAGTGTATCAGACACAGTGCCTGAGAGTGGAACACCACCCAAAAATATTCAGTATAGAAACTGACCCTTGATGAAAGTACAGAGGGTGTTTAGGACACACTGTGCATCAACAAATGAGCTACAGTCTCTAGCTGTGCACCATTAAGGAGGGACTAGTGTTTCCAATAAACTGGCCGGGGAGTGAGTATTTATATTTTTTGTCACATATGTAATGAATACTACCCAATCAGAACATCATCTCACTGGCTGACCTTGACTTTACTGCTATGTTAACTGAGTTTGCAAAGTAACAAATGAAAGGTAGCAAACAGACACACAAGAAATCAGGGCTAAGTTCAAACAGGAACAACAAGGTGTGACCAGTAAATCAGAACAGAGACACAGAGATACTTACATAGTCAAGGTGTGTGTGAGTAGGGTGTGGCCGATTGGTGTGGCTGGGATTCCGGAGACAGTTCTGTCATGTCTGGCACTGGACACTTCACTGAAGTTAACAGAATGTAAAAGACAGCTTTTAGAAAGTCATACTTAAAACATTAAAGCAGCCCAGGTATGAACATTTAAACCAGGGGTCACCAAGGACCACATGAGTAGCCAGCGGACCTGTTCTAAAAATTGCACAACTCACCAGTGAGCAGCATCTAACATGTTATTTGATCCTGTTGCTATTCTTCTTTAATCACATTTGCGTTTATGTAGATTTAATAAAATGACTATATGTGGAAAAAAACATTTAAAACATGTTTATTATAAATGAAGTTTAGATAAGTTTAGGTAAACTCTCTTCTAGTGTATCAAACTGGTAGCCCTTCGTATGGCTCAGGACCCGTGAAGTAGCTCTCAGTTTTAAAAAGGTTGATGACCCCTGATTTAAACTGAATGTAGTTATGCAGTATAGGACTGGTACTTGCCATAAACTTCTGCTTGATTCAGAACCAATTCCTATGAAACTTCAGCCTTGGTGATAACGGAGACTTCTGAAGGTTAACTCCAGGTCTGAAGCACTTTTATAGTCATTCGGTGCTGAAGGGCCACCTGTTTTAGACTTGTAGTTGTAATAACTCAGTGAAACAAAAGACCCCTACTGTCGCTGTGCCATTAGCAATCAGCGCAAAAGATAAGCAATCAGAGAAATAGAGAGGGTCTGGTCTGACAGTCAGTCCTCTCCACTGAATGATCAGTCTGATTGCAGGAACAAACAAAGAATGTGTCAAGAAAGCTCTGGATGCCTGTGCTGGAAAATGATGAAGATGCCAGTTTATATTATTATTGATTGTCAATGCCTGCTGCTACCATACAACTGAGGTCACTCCAGTGTGTTCCTGTGTATAAATATCCAGTACATACATACATATATCAAGTGCATAGTGGATGTATATATATATATATATATATATATATATATATATACATCTACTTTGCACACACTTATAACACTTATAATTATATAGGTTTATATATAAACCTTTTTATATCTATATTCATTTTGCTGCTCTACTGTCCACTTTCAGCCATGGGACTAATAAAGGTTTATTTTATCTTACTTTATTATAAGGAGGAATATAAGATAATACTCCTCCCTGTCTAAACCCCCTGTTAGCAGTGTGGGGCAACAATAGGAGCCAGGCCATTGCCCAATGGTTTTTTTTTTTCATTTTGGAATAGAATATTTTCTTACAGGGCCATTTCTAAGCAGCATCTAGCTTAAAGAGGCACCCGACCTCACCAACCCCAGTCAAAATCTTTTGTATTCAATAACAGAATAAGAATAAATCATTTTGATGAAGAAATACCTGAATTCACTACTGATAAATAATATAAATAATATGTAAAAAGTTTACAGTGATTTGGAACCCAGAGCTGCAAACAGGCCTACTTACACACCTAGCATGTCAAGGGACCTTCCAGTTCCAGGGCTTGTTTCATGATTTTGACATTTCAGTCCCTTTGCATGGCATCCCAGGAGATCCCCCTGCTTCCTACAGCAGCTGGACCTTTCCTTCAGCTTTATTAGGGTTTAATTGGACTGATTTTCTGCCTGCACTGTCCAAAAAGATGTGCTAATTAACCAAATGTGCTTTGTGGCATTGCCCATTGTGTTTAAGTCTTTCAAACAACTCTTCCACACTGAGATTTCTCACTAATAGCCAGGGGTGGACTGGGACAAAAAAAACATTTTGGGGTAGAATGGTCCACCAGATACCCATGAAAAAGTAAAGTAATATTCAAAAAGTTGCCTTCTGCTCACCACACAACCAATAATAGGTCAACTGCTGTCTCACTTTTCATGTTGATGAATGGTGGTTAAAAAATAACTTTCTCACTTTTAATGAGTCAATTTAGTTCAGTATTGAACTGAATTAAAGGTCTATTGTTTTAGTAAATGTACACAATGAGTTATAAACAGCCGTTCTTCTAGCTGTAACAAGAACGACATTGTTAACTTATTTCACCCGCGTTCAGAAATGGAACAAGTCAAGCTAGCGTGGCCTTAACTTTGTAAACAGCTAGTTTATTAACCGCCACTAACTGTCTTGTATGGCACAGATTTACCAAGGGTGGTAATTTTGGCACATTTTCTCTTACAGTTGCTCTACACCTCCATCTCATCCACTGGCAGAAGGCCAAAAGGAGTTTAAAGATATGATTGGACCAGCCCCCTGTCAGTGAAGAAAAGACCCAATGGGCCACAGTGTTTCATGGGCCGGTGGTCACTCCCGTGCTGAAGGTGGTACTCAGGGTTTATTGGAGAGACTATTTAAGTTGTGTTTATGTGAACCTTAGTTGTGGGTTAACCATCGCCAATGTCCCATTGTAGTATATCTGCTTATGCTACAGTCGTAGTAGAAGAGTTGCTTTCAATTACAGTTTTGCCTTTTATTTGAGAATTCTAGAGTTTTGGCCCAGGTGCCTTTTCTGTTACAGTTTTGTTCTAAATAAAGACAATTCAAAGACATGGAAGCCCGCCTACGGTCGTGTGTCCTTAGGAGAAACTCTGGGGAACGTGACATATTAACCCACCATCCTCAAACGGTCCAGGACAAATGGACCGAACAATACCAAACACCAGGAGGCTCATGGGGATACGAGCCTGCAGGCTGGGATTCCACCCCGAACGACTTTGTCCTAGGGGTGGGATTCGCAGTCCTGCCTGAAGCGGTACGCTGGAGTGAGGTCAGCGGGACCGGCCTTGCGGAGGAGCCGACTGAGCGGCTTAATGGTGGCTTAATGGCTTAATGGTGGAGAGTCAGACGACAGCGAGGAGGACCAGTGCTCTCTGTGGTACGGGTGGATCGATGGATCCCCTATTATAGATCCGGAGCACGTCGTGGGTCCCTACGTCTCTGACTCGACCGAGGACGAGCTCCCATTGAGGCTCGCTTTCAAGCGAGCAGGGAGGTCCTCGGTTCGACGTAGGCAGAGACGTGGGGGTCCACGTCACCTCCGTTGTCCACCCGGTCCCCAGCTGCCCACGAAGGCGGGGCTGAAGGGCGGCGCGAACGTGGGAGAGCAGCAGACCCCCACGGGACATCCACGCCGCCAGTCCGAGCGATCGTTGCCAAGCCGCCAGAGGGCGAGGTCGCAACGCCGTCAGAGAAGGTGGTTTTCACCGTGCCGCCAGAGAGGGTGGCTTTTCCCATGCCGCCAGAGAGGGTGGCTTTTCCCGTGCCACCAGAGAGGGTGGCTTTTCCCGTGCCACCAGAGAGGGTGGCTTTTCCCGTGCCACCAGAGAGGGTGGCTTTTCCCGCGCCGCCAGAAAGGGTGGTTTTTCCCGCGTTGCCAGAGAGGGCGGCTTTCACCGCGCCACCAGAGAGGGCGGCTTTCACCGCGCCACCAGAGAGGGTGGTTTTCACCACGCCGCCAGAGAGGGCAGACTTCACTGAGCCAGAGACCGCTGGAGCGGTTCGCACCCGCGTCGTCCGGGCTGAAGGAGAGCCAGCCTGACCCAGGACATTGGGAGGACGACACGAGAGGCAAGTGGGGACGTTGTCCATGCCACCCCCGCCCTCCCTCCTTCTGATGTTTCTTTTTTTGCTGGGGTTTTTTTCGGTTAATGGGTTTTGCCGCCTCAGGGATGCGGCTTTGAGGGGGGTGTCTGTGATGTCACAGCCAGTGGCCGGTAGAGGTCACTGTTTTTGGTTTTGGTTTTGATTGACTGTTGGGACTTTTATTATGACAGCCTTGTATGATTTGCCTTTCCACCTGTGTTGTGTTGAGTTCTGTGATTACACTGTGTATTTAAGTTCTGTTTGTATGGACCTTGGGGGTTGGTCAACCCCTTTGCCTCAGGTTGTTCTAGTTTTGAGTTATGTCAGTAGCGGCCCTTGAGCCAGGCTTTGTTTGTTCCTGCTTCTAGTTTCTAGTTTCTAGTTTCACGTTTCATGCCAATAAAGAACCTGACTATCATGGATGCCTGCTTGCATTGTTCCTGTTCACCAAGATGCAAGTCACGAAAGCCGGCTAACCCTAGCCGACGTGACACAATTGGGCCTTGGATTTATAAATTTTATAACTAGTGGTGGGCATAGATTAATTTTTTTAATGTAAATTAATCTCACTGTAATCTTGGTATTAATCTAGATTAAAATGGCTCATTTGAATTCTGCTGAAGGCATTCAGAATATGTGTGCTACCCAAATATTGAGTAAAAGTAAGTCTTTGAGAACGGGATTCTCAGCTCCTACAGTAAACTAATTCTGCATTGCACAAGGTGCAAACAACCTTAGTCTTGTCAAGGTTTCCATTGGGAAGCTTCTTAAAAATACATTTTTCCTGAAGCAAACCCGGCAGCTACATAGCTGTATCCACGTTAGCACATCACGTTTGATGTGGTCATTTCACAGTAGGCATACACACAGGTTCAAAGACTCGTTCTCGCCCCCTACAGTGCAATTCGGCTAGGCATACACCCGCGCTAAAATATCAAGGTGAAAGTCATCATAGCTTGCGTAGTATAATACCCAGCTCCCAACCCAACTTTGTGAATAGATTAACAGCGATATTTTATTTATCGCCCGATAAGAGTCTCATGTCAACCTAGCACGTGAATGCCGATAACGGCCCACCACTACTTACAACACAATAAACAGTGTCGGCCCAAATAGCACTTCGGCCCACCGGTAAAATGCCCGATACGCCAGATGGTCAGTCCGACCCTGCTCACAGCCTCAATGGAAGAGAAGATACTGTGTGTAAGGCGTTGTCTTCCTACAGGCCACATTAGTGTGTGTGAGTGGAGAGGAAATCCTTTATTACGATCGGAATTTGATGGAGAGTTATTGGGGGCAGTTATTATCAGATAATCCAATCATTTCCGAATGATTTTGTGTCTGCTGTGAATTATTCAGTGTCTGTTGTGAAATGATTCAGCATCTCCTTTGAAATATTCAGTGATAAATTATTGAGTATCTAATATAGATTATTCTGTATCTCCCATGAATGATTCAGTATCTACAATCGATTAAATAAATCAGTATCATCTATTAATTATTCCGTATCTATTAGAAATTATTTAGCATCTACTAGGAATTATTCAGTATCTATTAGGAATGCTACCATATGGACTAGGAATGATTCAATCTCTGCTATGAATTATTAAGTGTCTACTATGATTTTAAAGTCAGATGAAAAGCAAATCAAGGACTCTTATTACTAAATTTTGAAGTTTATGAGTGTAAATCAAATAATAAATAATATTTGTATGTATATACTTGCCAAATTGCATTTAATAGTGCAGCCTAATTACCCAAATACATTTAAATTTGTGGGCTGTAAGCTTCCATTGCGTATTAACTACATTAGCTCTAGTGCTAAAGCTAAAGAGGCAAACTTCAGATACCATGAATGTTTTGATTGATTGTATTTGAGTTGAAGAAGGAAATTTAAAAATCTGAATCTAAAGTTGAGTATTGTCTAACACAGCCGAGACGCTGTGTTTCTGATGAAGCAATGAGCTTTTATCATTCTCCCCCCCATCCTCCCCCTGTCATTCCTGCCAAAGTGGCCATCACACAAACAATGTGTGTGTGTGTGTGTGTGTGTGTGTGTGTGTGTGTGTGTGTGTGTGTGTGTGTGTGTTCAGGACATTTCATCTGATTACACGCCTCTGATTGTGCAAGGTCATCCTCCGTCACTTCATATCCGTCTGAAGCGTCTGCATTTACTGGCCGCCGCAGACGGGGCTGAATATCAATGTGGCTTTATGGCATTACGGCCCATTTGGATGCAGCACAACCCGCCATGGGGAAGGGGAAAAAAAGCCAGACGGAGGAGGAATAAAACACACTCTGGAGGAACCAGGAATAATACTTCAACACTGCAGAGGTGCAGGCAACACACATCACATTAAAACGAAGTTTTCAGGGCATGTGTGCGTCTGATATCTGCTTCAGGCATGAGTGTGGAAAAGGGAAAAAAGGAAGGAAGGAGAGAAACTAGAAAGGCTGAAAGAAAATAAACTACTGAACCAAGGATTTAAAAAATGTTTTAACGTCACAGCAAAGGAAGCCAAACAGAGAAGTTTAAAACAAAAGAAAGTTTGCGGTGTGTGTGATGAGTTTGTCATATGCAGGAGGGGGAAAAGGAAACTACAGAAATAACAGAAGTGCAGAAAAATTGATAGAAAGTCAGAAAAGAAGACAAAAATAGTTTTAGTCTAGAAGTGGACAATGCCATGTTGACACAGTTTGGGGAAGAACCTTTTCTACTCCAGAGCCCTGACCTCAACCCCATCCAGCACCTTTGGAATGAACTGGAATGGAGATTGTGAGCCAGACCTTCTCGTCCAGCATCAGTGTCTGACCTCATAAATGCTCTATGGAATGAATGGACACAAATTCCCACAGTGACTACAAAATCTTGTGGAAGCTGTTATAGCTGCAAAGGGAAACCAACTCCATATTAAAATTTATATATTTGAATGCAATGTTCGAACTGGCAACACCTGGGAAAGGGGTGGAGACATAGATCAGACACAGGTATTGATCAAGAGGTGGGACTAAGGAGGAGCTTCTTTAATGTGGTGCAGACTTGTAGATGAGGTTTAGGAGTCTGTTGGCCTATTTAATCTTAAATTAAACCTTTTAACATTTTTTATGCATTTTCTGGAAACTATAAGTGCCATTTGATAGGGTGAAGTGAAAATTCCATCATATGTGAACACACCAGAGCACACAGAGTAAACAGCTTGAAATTCTTCCTCTGTATTTAACTCATTAACCAAGTGAAGCAGCAGGCAGCCAGGAGGGGATGGTACGTCACTCAGGGCACCTCAGAGGTGCCTAGCAGTCTTGGGAATTGAACCCACAACTTCCTGATTGCAGGATGCACACCCTAACCACATGATAAAATCATGTTTTTTTTTTCAAATTAAAAGGGTGTCAAAAATCAAACCATTTCTGGAAACTGTGATACATGCATTTGTGACTTCACGTCTTGATTATTACAACTCACTTCTTATGGGAGTTAGTCAGACCTCGATTGCACGCTTACAGCGGGTGCAGAATGCCACTGCACATTTTTTAACCGGCACTAAAATGCGTGAGCATATTACACCAATTTTAGCTTCGCTTCAGTGGCTTCCTGTCCAGTTTCGAATCCGTTTTAAAACTCTTGTATTTGTGTTTAAGTGCCTTAGTGGCTGTGCCCCACCTTATTTAGCAGAATTGTTTCACCCATATGCTCCATCTCGATCACTTAGATCAGCAGATCAGATGCTCCTATCTGTACCAAAGGGGAGATAGGGCTTTTGCGGTAGTTGCACCAAAACTCTGGAATGATTTGCCGCTGCATGTGAGGTAAGCTCCAAGTTCCATCTTTTGTTGTTTTTAAATCTCGCTTGAAAACTCACTTTTACTCTCTAGCTTTCGATCCAGTGTGTTAGAGACTCATCCTCTTCTTTTATCTTGTCTTATCTTTTATCCTGTCTTACTTGTTTTCTGTTTTATGGTTGTGTTCATGTTTATATTTGTATTTTTATGATGTACAGCACTTTGGTCAGTCATGTGGTTGTTTTTTATAAGTGCTTTATAAATAAATTGGAATTGGAATTGGAATTAGGCCACCAGCTGCCTCATTGATATATTGATATATTGATATATTGATATCATTGATATACGTAAACGAGTTCTGCCCTGATTGGCTGCTCAGAAAGCAGTTAAGGCTGAAACACTCCCTTTAACTTCAGTGTGAGTGGGCGGGGCTAAACTGCTGTAGGCTCAATAGGCATTTGTGGGTGAATTAGGGCATTAAAGACTCCAGATTTTTTCAAGTTGAGTAATCCATCAGCAATGTCGAAGTCGAGTCGACGAGTTGTTTGATGACGCCATGACACACACAGCAGAGGGACACAGGTGTCCAACGCTGAGCAACTTTTATTAAAAGTTCTCTGTAACATTAATAGTCAACATGACAATCAAACAAAACAAAACAAAGGCTGATCAAAGGCTGATACCTTGAATTTTCTGGTAAATTTAAGTGTAGAACTGAGAGAGGGAACAGTTTAAGCCGCGGCAGGATGACTCCCTGCAGTGTTAGCGTTAGCCTTGTTAGCTAGTGGAGCCGTTTCAGATTCAGAGCGCCGGTTTTGTTACTGTACTTTAACACCGACTTGCAGATTCTGCAGGTCTCCATGCTGTTTGTGTATCTAGAGTGAAGGATCTCCACACATGTGATGTGTGTCGGTCTTCTCTGATGCATGTCTCTCGTCTTGTTGTCGTCTCAGGTTTAGATTCCCCTCGCACCAATGGTACTGTGCTTTTTATGAAGGGACTATAATAATTGGTTAAACCAAGGAACGCGTGTCAGCGTAAGTCAATCAGAGGCAGAGAATGCCTCAAGCGAGGGCAGAGAGGGCAGAGCGAGGAAAAAAAACACACGACTAGTCGACTTCTCTCAGGGGATTCGACTCGTACCTCTGAAGTCGACTAGTCGACTTTTGTGTAAATGCCCTAGTGTGAATGTGTAATGGCTCGGCTGTTTCCGTTTTCTTAAGTTAATCGGGGAGCGAAAGGTATGTGTTTACACTACGCACATGAAGGTCCCTTATTAAAGTTAGGAAAATTGGGCTGCCTCTGACATGAGAGATGTCCAGAGATCAGTGTGGGAGGTGCAGTTAGTATTAAAGATGGTTTCTCCATTAGGGAAATGAAAGGAGTGTGTTATGCAGGTTAATTGAATGTTTTGAGTGCAGTGTGTAAGATGGACTAGCAGAGTGTAATGAAAACCAAACCCAGCCCATGATTCACTGCTCGGCAAAATCAATTCATTTAGTCACTCTCCAGCCCTACATTATTTAATGCTTGTCACAGCGAGCTGCCCAGGCCATTTAATTTCTCACAGAGACGTTTGTGTGTGTGTGTGTGCGTGCATGCGTGTGTGTGTGTGTGTGTGTGTGTGTGTTAGGGTGGGTGAATTCCACAGCTAAACTTGCCCTGTTTTACTGTTTCAGTAATGGTTACACTTAATTTGATGAGGACCCCTTAGTCAAGAGAGAGAAAGAGAGAGTGAGAGAAAGTGAAAGCAAGAGTTGCTTAAAGAGAGATATGAAAATGGTCAAGAGAGAGAGAAAGAGAGAGGGAGGGAGAGAGAGAACGTGAGAGAGAGAGTGAAAGAGTGATGAGGTCAGAAAGGAAAGAGAAAGGGCGAGAAAGAATGATAAGTAAATGATTGAGAACAAGAGAAATAAATCAGAAAATGGCTAAAGAGAGAAAGAGAAAGAAAGAAATAGAGATCAGAAAATGGTAGAGAGAGAGAATGAAATGTCAAAAGAGAACAATAATCAAGACAGAAAGAGAGCAAGTGAGAGACAGACAGAGAGAGAGAGAAAGGGATAAGAAAATGGTCCAGAGAGAAAGAGAGATAGAGAAAGAAGAGAGACAGAATGAGAGACAGAGAGAGAGACAGAGAACGACAGAGAGAGAGAAAGAGCTAGTGCGAGACTGTGAAGGGGAGAGAGATAGGAAAATGGTCAAGGGAGAAAGAGAGAGAGATGGAGGGAGGGAGAGAGAAAAAACAAAAGATAAGTAAATGATAGAGAGCAAGAAAGTGAGAAAAAGAAAAATGGCTTCGGATTAGAGAGAGAGCAAAAAAGTGTGTGTGTGAGAGAGAGAGAGACAGACAGAGAGAAAGAGGGATGAGAAAACGGTCCAGAGAGAAAGAGTGAGAGAGAAAGAGATTAAGAGAGAGAAAGAGAGAGACGGAGGGAAGGAGAGAGAAAAAATGAAGGATAAGTAAATGATTGAGAGCAAGAGAAGGAGAAAAAGACAAAAATCAGAAAATGGCTTAGAGTTAGAGAGAAAGAGAGCAAGAAAGAGAGAAAGCAGATAAAGCTTGAGCGAGAAAGTGTGAAAGAGAGAGTGTCTGTGTGTGTGTGAGAGAGAGAGAGAGTGAGAGACATAAGATCATGGTAAAGGGAGAGATATGAGAGAGAGCGTGAAAGACAGTGAAGGAGAGAGTGAGAGAGAGAGAGAGAAAGAGAGAGAGAGAGAGGGTGAAGTCATGCCTAATGTCTGTAACGTGGTGAAACACACTGGATTTAAAATCTAGTTTCTATTTTTTTTTTGGGGTGGGTCACACTGCTTCTGATATTCAAGGCCTGAGTGTGGCTCTGTGTCTCGCTGTTGCTAAGAAACAACTAGCTATAGCAAACAGGCTAGCTAAAATTAGCCAAATGACTGGTTGTTAATTATAAATAATAAAACAAAACATCAAAATTATTATCTGACTTCTTAAGAGCTGCTCTGATACCTGATAGCTAGCAAACATAATGCTGTTAACAAGACCAGACCAAAAGCTCATATGTCTGAAACAGAACATTTTCAGGTGGAGGAAAAACAATCATAACCAAATGGAAGGTAATGTTATATTCAAAGTCATTTTTATTGTTTTGCTCACCATTCAACTGTCACAATATGAAGGGCAGCTGGCGTTTTTAAATTAAGCTAAAAAGTGGTTTGTTTTTTTTACCATAATTTGCATTGTACATCCAACATTGTAACATCTATTATGACAGTTAAGCTATAAAGGTGAAATTATTATAGCAATGGACTGTCATGACAACTTATGACAGCATATGAGACCTGTTATGATGTGTTTATAGCATGTGTTACGTAAGGTTAAGTGTAAACCTGCAGTGTCCTCTTAGGAAAACAGTCATTTAGTGTTCCAACCTTTTTGCATTAATTTAGCAGAGCAAGAATGGGCCTGAGTCAATTTCCACCGAGGTTTCCAAAAATAATTAAAGGAAGGGTTTCCATACCGGTCCTTCGCTCCAAGACACTGATGAAGCAAAAAGGCAAATTAAACTAAACTAATCAACAGGGTTTGTATGCACCTCTCTCTCTCTCTCTCTCTCTCTCTCTCTCTCTCTCTCTCTCTCTCTCTCTCTCTCTCTCTCTCTCTCTTTCCTCC
>JBBPDC010020178.1:0-12869 GCA_037974485.1 Hemigrammopetersius urotaenia | reverse complement strand
GGCCTTGGCCAAAGAAAGCTGCTATGAATTCCAGACCTTCAGCCGTCAGTCTGAAGGTCTGACTACGCGAGACTAGGGCAGACCAAACACTAGCCCGCATCGATGCTTTGATTCTATTGGTTGCGCGAAAATGCGTCATGGCGCACAGCGGTCAAAGTTCAACAAATTTCAACTTTGACTGCGGTGTGCGCACAAGGCTGCTGAGTTGCGCGCTGCGGCGCCGCGTTTGCACCGCTCTTGCGCCACGCAAGCCATAGAAAATAATGGGTTTCAGAGCAAAGCGCAGTGCGTGCCGTGTTCAGTCTGAATGCCAGTGGAGGCAGCCCTTCAGTTGAGTTGCTGTTTGTGTTCTGGGTTTGGTTTGGTTCAGGGTGGCTGCCGGTGGAGGCAGCCTTTCGAATGAAGTCACATGTCTGGGTATTTGTGTGTGATCATCAGGCAGGCTCTGAGCTTGAGTAGAGCTCGGAGGCACCTGATGATTACACACAGGTGTTCCAGATTAGAATGCTCCGGGCTGAGAGTCTCCTCAGCTGGGCTCATTAGGAGCTGTGTGTGTGGGGGCGCACTGTGATTGGTGGAGAGACTGGTTAAAGCCAGGTCACCGAAATCTCATGTCTGACATCTTGGGGAGATCTGAGTTAAGAAAACGTATCAATGTAAGGTAGAGTCAGGTACTCTGGAAACGTATTGCCCTGTGGTTTACACTGGTGCTGGGGAAAACCAGGCGAGATTGTGTGCAGACTGTGAATGGGACTCTCAACTGGCTCTCGACGAAGGCGGTCGCACTTTTCTTCTCTCCCTCCCTCCCCTATCTCTCCTGCTGGCTCTCCTGTCTCGTCCTGTTTAATGTCTATCTCTGAGACTCTTCCTGCCCTGCTTTTTGGAATTGATCAACTGGTCTCTGTATGTAATTGACACCATCTTCTTGACGAGAAGCCTGGGTTTGGGGGAACCCAACTGTCCTGCAGGAACATTCGCGGCTGGATGCCCGGCCGTGCTCTCTCTGGAGGATGACATCTAGATCTACACTTTTGGAATCGTGGTTACTGGGATTCTGCTGATTGGATTATGCGGAGCCCTGGGTCACCGTCGATTGATGAAAGCGGTCACAGCTGTTCAAAACGACCCCACTGAGCGTGCCGCTTGGGAGACTTTGAGTAGGGCTGTACAGACTCGAACTAAATTGGATAACATCATGGAGAAATGTGCAGCTCTACTACGAGGGGTAACATCTTGGAGAGGTTGGAAATGGATTAGAGAATGAGACCGGCATGGACATTAGATTTCTGTTAAATTGTGAACAGATGTCGTACTGAGCCTTAACCCAAACAATTCTTACTATCTGACTTTCCCCCGTTCCTGGCGCCGGCCCAAGGCCGTTGCTAGGGTGACAACTAAACTCCCCTCTCTTGAAGCAAGATAAGAAGCCACTCTGAGTTCCTGGCCTTCGTCTGCTTGTCTCCTCCGGTTGGGGTGGGCGGGTCTGTGACCAGCGCTTTTCAGCTGCAGGACCGGATGGCTGTCTGCCTTAAATCGGACTAACTCTACTCCCCTACCCCCTCCCCCTTCCCTACCCCTCCCCGTTGCGAGTCACGTCTGATGTGTTTTGTGTTTATGTGCTGTGTGCTGAGGTGTTTTTTTTTCTCCTCCCAAACTGCCCTGAGGGACAGTCTGGGGGGAGCTCTTTTTTTTCTCTCCTCATGTTCTGCTGTTATTTCTTTTTTTTTCTCTTGCTACCTCTCGTCTGACCTGTCCCCCAAAGTGTGAAGTTTGTGTATGTTTGGTCAGAGGGGTCCAATTTCACTGCATGTAAGTGTATGTGACAAATAAAGGCTACTACTTGAGGACAGCCACTAGGACGAAAAGCAAGATGGAGAGCAGTGGCATGAGAGAGACGAAGCACAAGGATCTCTGAGGTTCCTTCTATGCTCTCTTCCTCTCTCTATCTCTCTCTCTGTGTTATACAGGAGGAGTGGGGAAGCTGTGTGAAAGGTCTGTGGCTGGGAAGGACTGCACATTGCCAGTGGGCTGCGTAAGCCCCCTGTCGGCACGGAGTGGTCTGGGACTATCCTAAGGACTTGAGCAAGTGCTGAGGACGTTTCAAGGAGGACTACCACTCCTCAACGGAGTTTTGAGTTGAACTGTTATGTTTAGTTTGTAAATAAAGATTGCCTATCTGGATCCCTGTTGTGTGCTGTCGTCCCCTTGCAGACATGACCGATACATATTTTACCATTACCAATGGTGATCATTATGACAATTATTTATTTTTTAATAAATATAAAGTGAGTGTTTATTTTTAAAATCTTTAAGATGCAAAACATGTTTTGGACAGTTATAAATTCTGTTATATTAAAGTTAAGATGCTTTCACAACCTGCCTTGTTTGGTTCAGACATTTCAGTTCAGTGCAAACCAAAACAGGTGTTAAAGGTGCCTTGGACCACAGGGCTAGAATTTGCTGGGAGAGTGATGCCACTGTCAAAAGACAAATTTCCTATTTTTATTCATTTTTCTCAATTTAAACAGAAAAGGCTGTTTGCCAAACACACCGATGTCATACGCCCATCTGCATAACAGACAGGGAGAAGCAGCCAACACAAGTGAGGAGGACAGATTTTACCACTAACCCCAGATTACCTCCTCACCCAATATCATACCTTGTCTAGTCGCAGACAACAGTGAGGCATCTTCTCTTTCAACAAATGGCACAAAGTCTGCGAGCTTCCAATGTAGGGCAAAATTGGAGGATATCCTGTGATGTACCTTTCCAAAACAAAGAAGACAAAGGTGCCATTCCACATGCTGTCAGTGCACATCACTCAGCAAGACGAACAAAAACAGCCTTTACCCGTTACTGGACTGGTCCTCCCAGAACGGTGCGGCTTCGTCTTCAGACTGATCACTTTCTCCAGCCTGCAGCAGGGGAGACGCTGGCACCTCCAGAACGGTGGCAATACTGGGCCTCTTGCTGCTGCTCCTGACAGGCTCTCGAACAGAGAGGGAAGAGACACGGCTCGCCATACTGCTAGTTTCCTGCAGGTCAATGGCCACTGTACCTACACCAAGCAGAACAGGCCTGTGTTAAGCGAGAAGACCCACAAACATCATCGCTAAACAGCACAAAAAGAATCTACAACACATATGTTAGCGGTGGGACTCACTGGCCACTTTACTAGAAATGCCTTGTGCTTCTACTCACAGCCCACTTCATTAGAAACACCCACCTTCTCAGTGGACATCTGTTGCCTGGTCAATACTGCTTATAAATGTAAGATGCTGCTTATAAATGTTGGATTCTGCTTATTAATGTTAGATAAAAGATGTCTGACCCATGCTAGCAATGATGCTATGCATTGGAAGACGACTTTTGGGGCCTTTTTTGCTGCTCTCTTTCTGGAACTTGAAGGAGGAGTTCTCCTCCTTGGTGATGCTGATGTAGAAGCACATGTCTGAGGCACTCATGGTGTACTGACGCCCGGGGTTGAGGAGGATGGTTTTACTGTTTCCACGGCGCACCCCGATAAGACAAACGCCATACCTGGGAAAAGGTGATGTCATACAGTGTTAGAAAACACATTAGCAAGTGTATTAGAAATTTCAGCACGCTCTGAGGAGAGGACATGATGAGGTATGCCTTTATCGCCATGGTAATCAGGTAATGAGCATTAGCTACAATAGCCTCATAAAACTAACACTATGTTTGGGGTTGGGAGTATGTAATGTAAACAGACGCACCCAGAGTGGGTTTGGTATTAAACAGTTAGACTGTAGAGACTCAGATTTCTTTACAGTGATGGTGAATAGAACCAGGCGTCTCCAACAGAAATATGGCTGTTTTATTCACTTTCGACCCACAGTGAAGCTCCATGAGTGTTTATATGGAATGTTGATGATGGTAAAACAGTAGCAAATCTGAACTAAATCAGCTTTCTCTGAGGACTTTCATCATAATGCCTGCATGTATCGTTCCAAGACCAGAAGCTTCTCAAAACTTAAGATAAAGAACGTCTCAGGCAGCAGGCAGCCCATTCATAACACTTTCATGGAATGACCTTCTGTGAGGGAGCTTTTAGATGCAGATGTCTGGTTCTATTCTACACCACTGTGAACAATTCTGACTGGTTTCACACCAAACCTGCACTGAGTGATGGTATTTACACCTTAACCATTTACATTATACTCCATGTATTGTTGAATATTCAGTGCTAGTTTTTGTTATTCTTCATACTGACGCTCAGTTACTCACTTCTTATGCGTGTGAAAGGAGGCGTACAGGAAGCTCTTGCCTTCATACTCTCTGAAGAAAATGCTGTCCTTCAGAACGATGCTGTAAACTTCATTGCCTGAACACCTGCCATAGATCCTGTGCCACGGCTCTGGAGACTGCTGGCCCTCCCTGAGAAAGTCAGAGTCTTCACTTGCACACATTCAGTCTCAAAGGAGATTCTCTGCATTTCCTTTCTTCTCCAAATGCAGCCACTCACTGACTGGCCAGACGACTTCACTAGAAGCATCCACCTTGTGCTTCCACACACTGGCCACTTTATCAGAAACATCTCCCTTCTGTTTCTAATAAAACCTCAAAGCTCCTGTGTCAAACCTCAAGAAGAAAACGTGCTGGTTAATTGACAACATTTGGGGAAGATTGTGGAAATTGTGGAAACTATCCCTTTAACACCACTCGTGCACCAGGGTTTAATAGAAGACAAATGTCCCATGTGATGACATTTTGCTATTTAAAAGAATTTCAGTGCTTGAGAGTGGGTTTGGTAAGAAATGACTGGATTTCTGTACAGTGGTGGAGAATGGAACCAGATGTCTCCAGCACAAATACAGACGTTTGATCCTCAGTGGTGCTCCATGTGTCTCTAAGAGTTTATATGGAATGTTGAAAATGGTTAATTGGCAGCAGTTTTGAACTTTCTTTGTTCACTATTCTGCCTCACAATGCCCTGCTTGTATCTCTCCACAATGAATCTCTCCACAATGAAACTCTCTCTGAACCTTTCTGTTCACATCTTTAACTCTTAATTATGCAGGAATATTGTTGGATTTGTTGGAATTCTGCACTCACAGGCCCTGGGAGGTGTGTACCAGGAGGGTGATGAGGCTGGAGGTGGCAGGGCAGATGCAGTTCAGGGCCAGCAGGGCGTACTTAAACTCCTCTTCACAAACTACATGGTCTGAGGGCAGAAAAATTCACACACCATTATTTTATTTTGTGTTGCAGAAATTTTGTTTGAGTTTTCAAACTACTCAGGATAAGTACCTGCAAATTTCACGTGAAATTTGTTCTCTGGTTTGAGGATTTGGACATAAAGGGGGCATTTTGGGGCAAAATCCTTCACAGCCCAAGCACGAAGAATCGTCTGGTGATCCTGGAACACAAAACTTTGGTTACAGTGTCCCACCAATTAACATTGTGCCAACTGCATGCCTAAATTAGCTCAAACTAATCTCAGTCCTGCAGCTTGGTGGGGTTACATTACTTGTTAGCGACATTACCCTTGTGGACCAAACATTCCCTTCATATACTTTAGGTACGTACTGCTGCAGTGCGGTCAACCTCACAGCGACTGCTCAGGATAAAGCATGCCTCAGCCTTGTCCAACCTGGAAGAGGAGGGAAAATGCTGTTTTTTATTATTTTATTCCATTAAAGAGTTTAATGTAGTAATGTAGTACACGTTTTACGCATAATATCCCTTATAGCTTTTTCTGCGGATATCAATATCAGATCAGTTATTTAAGTACCTTCATAAATATATACTGTTATACTGGTTATGATGCAAAGTTCTTAAATTCATGTAAATTTTTTAAAAAGACTTTTCACTCAAACTGCCCTTGACAATATTAAACAAGACAATAGGTTCTTCTGGGGAATAACCCCAAAAGAGGCAGAAAAAGCCAAACAGGGGAACTGACTGGTGGATTGGCACTGGGCTCAACTAAAAGAAAGCCTCTAGGAACAGAGTCTACAAACAGAACGAGAGACCCAAACTTTTCCAAATTACCAGCTGGGCTTTGTATGATTGTGAGAGACTCAGATGCGAGTGTGGCTGTGAGTGGTGGCTTTATGGTTCACCTGCAGGTGCTGCTGAGATTAATGACTACGAGAGCTGTAGGAGCTGGTAAAAATCACTAGGGGGACACCCTGTTCCCCCTCCTTCCCCTTCCAGGCAGGATAGATGCAGAGGTCCTGGGTATCTCCCTAGTCGCCTGTGTAGAGGTGGCAGCTGGTTCTGCTTCAGAGCTCTGGAACAGCCCCTCTAGTTCCTAGGCCTGAGACACAGTCTTGCCTAAAGTCACCCACATCCTCCTCCTGGTCGGGAAAGAAGGGCAGTGAATACCCAGACTGGAACTAATATGAACATCCCGAGGGGCCAGAATGTGTTGTGTGAACACTCCACTGGACTGCCCTGGAGGAGGGATTAGGGACAGGGACAACGGAGTACCATCTCAAGATCCTGGTTGATCTGTTCCGTCTGACCATTGGATTGGGGTGACAGAAGCCCCCATCAGCAGAACTGAGATCCAAGACCAGTTCTACTGGAATGCATTAAGTGATCTGCCGCCCCCTTGGCTTTGGGCAGCTTGGGACAAGCCATAAATTCCCATTATCATAGCGTTGCCCCATGATGAAGGTAACCCTGTAATAAAGTTCAGTGTTAGATGGTATGGGTAGGGGGAATATCCATGCTGTCGATTTTTTTGTCTGGTTTCTCCTGGCAGGCAGACCTGGCAGGTGACTACAAATGCCCAGACATCCTTCTCCATGCTGGGCTACCAGTACTGCCTCTGCAGGAACTCCAAGATGTTCGTGGTCCCAGGATATGCTGTTATAGAGGACCTGTGGCCCCAGAGAAGTACCTTGGCCCTGACAGAGGAGAGGACATAGAGTCACTCAGGGTCTGGCTCTCCTCAGAGTGCCTGAAGGTGGGATGGTTCTGGAGGGGTTTGAGCCAGTGAGAGGAGAAGGCATCCATTTGGTTCCCAGAGCAAAGAAGTGGGACCAACTAGCCTGTGGCAGATTGAAGCGCTTGACCTGTTGTATGTTAGCCAAGTTTTAGGATCTGTCTAAACCAGGAGCTGGGGCTCCTTCCAGCCAGTGCCTCCACTTCTCCAGAGCCAACGTCACCACCACCAAGAGCTCTTAATCCCTCACATAGTTGTTGAGAGAGTGGAGGCACATAGTTGATGTTTACAATCCATGTTGGGCTGCTGGGGGAGCACCACAGCTCATCAAAGGCCTCCTGGGCATATGAACTGCTCTGGCAATTTCTTGGTCAGGCCAGTTAGTGGTGCAGCCACCACACTGAAATTCATGCTTGTCTACTGACTGACTGTAAATCAAATCATTATCCCGGTAGATGAACACATGGTTTTCCATGGCTTCCCTTAAGACCTCATTGATGAAGGGGAAGGATCCTGATGAGGTTGTAGGCACTAGGCAGGTCCAGCGTGTTGAAAATGGAGGCATGCTGCAGCCTTGAAGGCTGAGGCCATGAGGGGCAGAGGATGACAATCCTTGATTGTCATCTTGTCAGGTTGTGATAATTGATACAGAGTTCAAGGCTCCCATCCCTCTTTCCCACAAAGAAGAACCCTGGAAAGTGGAAGAATGGATGAAGCCCAAAGCCAACCATGGCCTTACACTCAGGCAAAGAAAATACTCAGCCCCTGGGTGAAGTAGAACAAGGCTATTAATGGCACAGTCATATCATCTGTGCTCTGGCAAGTGCTGCACCTTCTGCTTGCCGATGACATCAGCAAGGTCCCAGTACTCTGACAGGACCCTGTGTGGGACTCTGAGACTCAGTAATGGCGAAGCAGGGCCATTGATAATGGGGTACTCAGGCAACCACAGAACGCAGGAGTGAGTCAACCTGTGTATTGTGAGCTGTAAACATAGGAAGCCCAGTATCAGGGGTACAGTGGGAGCAGTAACCACAAACTGGCTGAGTTCACTGAGCTGGCCAATGCACAGCATGAGTGGCCAGGTCTGAAGTGTGACTGCCACAGACCCTAAGGAACAAGGCAGCATCAATAAAGGTATCCGTTGCCCCAGAGTCTATGAACACCCTGAGACATTCCTTATGTTCAGGACACACAATAAGTGTGGCTGTTAGGAACACCCCAGAGGGCTGTAAAGGAGAGGAACAGCCCATAATAGTTGTCAGGAAAGGGTGGTGTATTGGTGTCCCAAGTGGCCCCAGTACAGGGATCACCCCTCCCTCATATGAACTTCCTGTTCCTGATTGGACAAACATGTGTGCCCTAGCTGTATGGGCTCAGCATTGCTGGGGGACTACAACCCCGAGGTGAAAGGAGTTGAGGCGGGAGAATTAACTTGGATTTTAGTGGCCATCTCTACTTCACAGGCCTGTCTGCATTCCCACAAATGGTTGTCCAGCCTCTGGGAGAGCCATAAGCCCATAAGGGTAGCAGGATTCCACTCATTCTCTGGATTCCACTCACTAGTGTGCAGAACACTCCATTCTATTATCTACAGGGGGCAGTCTCTCCCTGGAGCAACTTGGAGTTAAGGGTCTTGCTCAAGGACCCAGTGGTGGTGCTGAAGGTAGGATTCAAACCTGTGGCTTCTTGGTCCAGAGGCAAGTATCCTACCACTAGGCCATCACCATGGAAAAGGACCAACAGGTGGGGTGGTCAAAGATCAAATGCTTGGCCTCCATTTCCCAGATAAGGGTCAACAAACCCAGGGCTGAGGAACCTGTCAACTTTTCCCTCTTAGTGGGGAACTGGGAGGGCTGTGGCTCAAACGCCAGGGAGCACAGTGGCAGAAGCCCCTGCACCACCCCCTTGCTACCGGGACTGGAAAGTGTGGCTCCGGCCTAGGGGGAGAGTAAGAGGTTTATGTGAGAGTGGGCTCGAGGGAGTGGCTGCGCCCTGGCCAAGACAGCCTGGACCTCTTCCCCTTCTTCTGACTCCACTGGTTTCGTTTTATTGGTTGAGTCACTCTGTAATAAGTGCAGATTATGTGGCAGTTCTCCATTTAGAATTTGGGAAAGAACCCAGATGTGGAGTGAAACACAAGCTGGGAGTGATGAGGTTAATAATGCTCACCACTAACTGGACTCATGCTTGTGTAGTGGAGTAAAATATGAACTGATAGTGAGTGAGACTCATGTGAGCGGTATGAGTGAGAGTGGGAGAAAAACTCTGCAGTCAACTGTCCTTAAACTCATGCTGTTGAGTCAAAGGCAAATAGAAAAACGTGAGAATTACAGATTAGTCCTCTAGGATTACAAATTTATGAAACTGTTTACAATATGCAGATATTATGTTCTGACATAGCAGCACATGAAAACCTAAGGTGCAGTGCATTGTGTTTAGAAATAAGATGACATCAGACAGATAATTCTATCAAGCACGAGGTTCCTGCCAGTTCCTCTCCTCTTATTGTAAGTCAAATGAGCCAGATTACTGCTTTTGTTTGTAATGGCTCTTGGTACTTCTGCCCAGTCTGTGGGTAGTTGTGAAGATTGGATTTGGACTTTTGTAAACGCTGCAGGCTGCTGTACCTGAATACTTCATTTGCATGCTTTGTTTGGGGTCGTCACACAGGTGCTTTGTCTCTAGATCTAAGCACCGCCCATAAATGTATACAAGCTATAAGGTATCACTGTCCTAGTCAGACAATTTTTTTAAGACTGCAGCTGCCAAGCAGCGAGTATCTGAATAAAGAGAAACTTCTGCTTCAAGATATCAAAAAACATCTCCTGGTCTCTAAGAAACAAATTCACAACAGTCCCAAGGGCGAAAGCGCGAACAGAAAGAATCTGTGAATGGAATGTGAACAGGGGACTGTAGGATGACCCAGGAGATGATGTTAGGAAATTAATGTTAGGAAACAAAGGTCAGAAAATTGTCATTATAACTAAATAAAACCACAGAAAAGTGTTTTTTAAAATTTTTTTAACAACTACACACTCACTTGCCCCTGAATAGATCTTGGTCTTTGAGGGCAGAACCCTGCAGGTAGATGACCCTCTGAGACCAGAGGGGGATCTGTAGAACCCGATGCACCCGAGTGTCCATCTCCGTGGGGCACAGTATGATGACATAGTAGTCCTGCGCGACACAGAATCAATTAGTTACTCACGTTGGTAACGAACACAGAAACAATACTTCTATTCATCTTTATCAGCGTTATCTACAACCACAGTCCAAGGTCAAGGCCTAGCCATCTAGTATCCTTATAAAACAATAATAATATATAAATTCATACAAAAAATACAATACAATGACACACACACACACACACACACATATATGTATATAGGGGAGACCGGGTCAGTTGCAACACTTTCAACTTCTCCAACCAGGAGCAATTTACAAATCATGTCAGACACAGAAAGTCTGTAACTCAAGTCACTCATATGCTAAAATACATTAAAGTTTTAAAATAATGTTACAACAAAAATGCATGTGATTAATTTAGATTGATTAGTCAGAAAGCTTGTAATTAATTAGATTATATTTATTAATTAGATTATTTTTATGTTTATGGAATTTAGCAGACGCTCTTATCCAGAGCGAAGTACATCAGTGTCTACATATGTTCTTCATTCCTTTAAAGCTATACTATAATCAACACCTGCTTTTTTTTTTGACACTGTAACAAACCCTACTAAAAGAAAAAAGTCAGGTTAATGCACAAGTAAGGAAAAACAGATAAGGGCCCATGGTTTTTTAAATATAAAGTAAAAGATTCATAAGAAGACCCGAGGACTGGTTCGTCACCAGGGTGCTCCTTGAAGAGGTGGGTCAGCGAGAGACGCCGCAGATCTGATTGCAAGAGGGAATTCATTCCACCACTAGAGTCTAGATGCATGTCTTCCTCTTCTTTTGAGCAACGGAGGTTAGAGAGAAAAAAGAGAATACGTCATCCACACAAAAGTGGCTATTACATCCCCAAGAGAACCTGTATATACAGAAAAGAGGCCTGGTCCAAGGACCGAGCCCTGTGGAACACCAGTGGAAAATCTTCACTGGGTAGACTGGGAGCCATGCCATGCTACCTGGTACCTCCGTTCATCAAGGTAGGAAGCAAATCATTGCCAGGCTGTGCCCGAGATCCCAAGGCTGGAGAGAGTAGCCAGGAGGATCTGATGGTTAACCGTGTCGAAGGCTGCAGAAAGGTCAATACATAGGTACTGACCAGTTTCTTGAAATAAAAGTCCCTTATCATGGAAAAACGAACTTTTGATGGAAATTAAATTGTGATGCAAACTGAAACACTGCTGTTTTGGGTGCATAAACCCACGCAACTGTCACGAGTGGACAAATAAATAGATAAAAATGTTAAATATATCTGCCAACTGATCTGGTCCCTGGTGGATGACTAACTTCTTCTCTGATAGATTTCTAGCAGCTTTTAATTGTAAGTCTAGGTTTACTAATATGAGTGACATGTTTTCTTGTGGACTATAAAGCTCAGATGTACATCACTCTGGATAAGAGTGTCTGCCAAATGCTGTAGATATCATAATCAGAATAAGAAAACTGTAAATCTGACATACTGAAATGTTTTCTTTTGTCAGTTGCTATGCAGTGACATTACAGTCTCCCTACCTACCTGGAGCTTGGGATGGGCATAAAACTCGTTGAGGAAGTCCATTAGCAGATCAATTTTGAGTGAGCTGACACAAAGCACCACATGCTTCTCTGTTTTGGCCCTGTGTCTGCTGTAGTTCCCTCCAGACTTCTGCCTCTCCATCCACAGGTATGCCAGCTCCTCAAACTGAGGCACACCGTTAAAATATTTTACAGAATACACTGTTTTCCTCCATACATTGTGCTTTGTTCAACACAGAAGAATTGTAGGTTCTCTTTTATTCTTTACTTTTGTGCTTCTACACTGAACAAATATATAAATTTGTCATGAGCTGATTACATTTTCTACATGCACAAAAGACCCACTACTCTCAAATATTGCTCACAAATAAGTCTAAATCTGTGTTAGTGAGCACTTCTCCTTTGCTGAAATAATTCATCCCACCTCACAGATGTGGTATATCAAGGTGCTGCTTAGACAGCATGAATATTGCACAGGTATGCCTTAGACCACCCACAATAAAAGGCCACTCTGAAATGTGCACATCTCCGTCGCATAGAGTTGATCAGGTTGTTGATTGTGAGCTGTGCACAGATCCTTGTAATTCACATATCGCGCTTAAAAACGCATGGAAAACGCTAGGCGCATCGCTTTCTCCTTCTTTCCAAAAGCGCTCGGGCGCTTGCGCTCTGGAAGTGTCTGTTGTTGCTAAGCAACCATCAGCCGCGCTCTCCATTAATTTCAGAAATGGATTTCCAACGACAAAAAACCCTTGCTGTAGCTCTGCTACACAATGTATTTATGCAGAAAAGAAAAAAACACCGTAGTGTTTGGGTGCACCCCATTCTTCAAAAACATAAAAAACATGGGGAATTTCACCAGCTGATCCAGGAGCTCCATCTGGACAACGGGAGGTTCAAAGCCTGTTTCAGACTTGACAAGGACCAGTTAGATTATACTTTAGGAAAATTTGAAGAACGGCTCTGCATTTGTCTGAGGTAATTGACCAACACAAAATGACAAACTATAAACTATATTTTACACACATTAAATATATAAATGTTCATTTGTTACAGGTATCTTGCATCTGGGGATCTTTTAGGACCATCGCCTTCAGTTATCGCATGGGTCACTCTACAGTTGCAGGCATCATAAAAGATGTGTGTGAAGCCATATGGGACAACCTGGTGGAAGAATATATGCCACCACCTGACGGGGAACGCTGGCAAGAAATTGCGGCTGATTTCCAGCAGCTATGGAATTTCCCTAATTGTGTTGGAGCAGTAG
>JBBPDC010020151.1:0-12870 GCA_037974485.1 Hemigrammopetersius urotaenia | reverse complement strand
TAGATAGATAGATAGATAGATAGATAGATAGATAGATAGATAGATAGATAGATAGATAGATAGATAGATAGATATACCAGCAATGAAAACAAATAGAGCACTTGGAGTTTATGTGTTCTCTGTCCTGATCTCTCTCTTTCTGTCTTCAAGTCCTTTTCCAGGTGCTTCTTAATTTTGTTTACACAAATTTTCAAATATAGAGTTCAGTGGTAGAAGTATTACCTTATATCTCAGCCAGCAACACCAATTATACACACTCGTTTTTTGAACCCAGACCTTGAACTATACATACAGATAAATGTTCTCAAATGGCCCTTGGTTTGGATGTACAATTCATGGAAAGGTTTTAATTAGAGTTGATCTTTAACTTACGTTAACTTTGAAAATGTTCTTTAGGCCATCATATCAAGATTTACTCTTCGTTATTATTTGTTGGTTAGATATGCTGAGTGGCACCAAAAGTCAACAGTGGTTCAAAAATGAGTTTTGCCCATCAGTAGTGTCACGCGAAGCCCCAACCCGGAGCTACCTTGGAAGGCACAGGCAGGGAGCCAAGGGTCCATTGCAGAATGTGACTTTATTCAACAAAAACAAAACCAGAACTCAGACAGGCTCGTGGGCCTCCAGGAATAACGTGGTACAAGATTACAGACTGGGAACCTAAGGTGCTCTAAAGGATGAACTCTAAAGACGTTGATGGACAGATGAGGATACACTCACTCACACAGACTTAAATACAGGACTAAATTACTGGGGTTAAACACACACAGGTGAAACAGAAAACACGTGATACATGAACAGAACTCAGGTGACAACCAAGACATGTGACAACCAGAACAGAACAGGATTCAAAGTAAAGGTCCTTAAACACACGGCTGACAACAGGAACACACTGACCAGAAAGACAACAGACACATCACACAGGGAGAACTGAACAGGCATAATCATACTACAATGAACAGAAAAAACCAAGAACAGAACAGATCCAGGGAAAACCAACAGTGGCTAAGACCCGCCACTGGCCAGGCCCGTTACAAGTAGCAAGTTGGTCGTGCAAAAACTGTGCCAAAAACTGTGCAAAAAAAGTGCCAACTGTGCTTTTTTTGCCATAATTTTGAAACCCCTTGTCTGATTTCCACAAAATTTGACCTGCTTGCATCTCACGCTCTATGTTTTCTGGTGTCTCCACTCTGCTTCGATTTTAAACACCAACCATATTTAGATGTCCGTTTTTTATAAGGAACCACTCTTGGAAAATAAGATGTGAGAGAATGGGATGGTGTTGCTTCATAGTTTAATTCCGGCCTTGTTTTTGCGCTCTCCCAGTGTCAGAGGGGGTTTCCATCCAGTGCTTTGTTTTCCTCCTCCAAAAATATTTACATCAGGTGAATTGGAGAAATGCTCCTCAGTGTGAATGTGTGTAAGTGTGTGTGATGGACTAGTGTGTTTATTTGCCCATTGCTTTGTGACCAGGGGGCAGGGTCACAACCTCCTTCCCCGTCCCCAAACAAAGCCCCCACCACACAAACAAACCACCCACACAAATGTTTGAAATTTATAGCATTTAGCAGACACACCTGTCCAAAGCGACGTACATCGGTGCCGTAGTAGTCCACACCTGTTCTTCATACCATTAGAGATCAATACCCCCCCCCCCAACACACAACACTAGTTCAAAACAAGTGATAATAAATGTTTGAGTTCAAACAACATGACAAAAAGGTTCAAGGTTTTCCCACGTTAGGAACCTTTATTTTTAAAAGTAGCTAATCAGCAACTTGCTGCGTATCTGAGGGTTACGCTGACTTACGCAATCATCCATTGTTCCACTCATGCTCCACTCCTATCTATTGCCTCTGTGTTTGTATTAATTTATAATTTATCTTTTTTATCTTTTTTAGTGGTTGCATCCATTCACATTTCAAACGGATACCACCGAGCTTTGACACAATTGCCCCAAGCTGCATGTCTCATTTTTCACCTTTAACCCTTTCATCTTCCTTTGTTCTCATGCCTGAACTGTTATTATGCTATAAACATTGGGTAATTTTTCACCATATCAGTCGTTAATGCCCATTTTTACACCTCTAAAGTGATGAAAGGACACTCACTCCTTTCATCGCTCACTTCCAGACAGCTGTATATTAACTTAGCTTTGGCACTTGCTGAGATTTTCAGGTCATTTGTGCCACATCATCACATATTTTGAGAGTGAAAACATGTGAATAGTTTGCATGCAGATAGCTTGCATGCAGATGTCATGCTCCTTGAAACCTACTGGCCCAATTCCAGCCTGCAGTCGCATCAGTTATTTTTATTTCTGTTCAAAGTGGCTAATAATCTGGGTAAATCAATGGAAAAAAGTGGAGAAAACGGAGTTTCTAAGATTGGAGGTTGATAAAAACAGGACCATTGAGATTGCATAGCCTTGCATGGCACATACACCTCATATAATTTTCTGTATTTTTTATATCATTTGTAATTCAACATTTCTTTTGTATTTAAATTCTGTTTTTATGTGAATGTCACTGGACAGTTGTAAAAGATTTCTATGTAAAGTAAGTAAAGTGTTCACTTATAATCATGTTTGAAAACAGCACAAAACACAGTATGAACAATGTGAAATCCTTCCTCTGCATTTAACCCATTCACTAAGTGAAGCTGAGGGCTGCCAGAGTGTGGGGATGGTGCTGTGCTCAAGGCTACCCTTGTGCCACTGACAGTCCTGGGATTTGAACCCACAACCATATGATCACAGGGGCAGCTCCCTAACCACCAGGTCACCAGCAGGTTTTATATAGGACCAGTACCACTTGATGTGATTATATTTTATATTTTATTTGAACCATGCAAGGTCTGGAAGACCACTAAACCATTCCCACCATATAAACAGCATCTCAAGCTTTCATCTTTGAGAAATAGTAAGAGACTACTGCAATTTATTTTTATCTCTAACATCTCTATGAGTATGACAACCATTCCATGCCAGTTAAATTTTTTTCTCAAGCACCTCATTCTGCTTTATGAGGTACTGATTAGTGATCACCTGAATCACATCTTATTCAATGAGGACAAGTATAAAACACTGCTGTAATCGACACTCTCCTCTGACAATGAGACCAGTTGGATGGCACAACATGACTATAATTTCCTCAAAGATAATTATTACCATTTTGTTTAAGCGAGAACAAGAGATTTTTTTAAAATTATTCAAGTTCTGTAAACAGGGCATCATATTTTGCAATTTCCTTTAAAAAGATTTTTATTTGGAACATTAGAAATTTTTTTATTTGGAAAGTAGGAGAAATATTGTTAGCAGTTCTTAAAAACTAAGGCAAAGCTGTTCAGTAATATTTGCACCTATAAAAGATTCTGTACCTCCAGTGTGAGTTAATACTAAGAGTTTTATTCCCAGTAATTTTGGAGCATTTCTATTGGTTCACTGATTATGAATGGTTCTGGTGTGTTCAAATGATGTACAAAAAAAGGAATTGCTTGATTTTCTTTGGATAGAGACAATATCCACTGCTTTCCCAGTGAATTTGGGGAACTTTTCATCGTGTTTTTAACTAGATATTGAAGGGGTATTTTACTAATCAATGGTTATTTACTTAATACATACAAATCCAACTCATGTCTGACCATTGTCTGTATAATATTCAAATTCAGTAAACTTTCTCTCTGAGGCCTGGATTGGAAGGTCCCCACAGGGCTCTGTTAGAAGAGATTGGTTTATTATATGAACTTCATTGAATACTTCATGAACTTATTGTGTAAAGTGGCCCTGGACATGCAGGTGTCCAGACTGGAATTGAAGATGGAACATTGCTTCACTGAGTAAGATGGCCTTCAAGGTCAGACTGGTTCCAGGCTGGAGTTGCCAAGAGGTTGGGGTTAAGCAAATTGGGTAACACAGTCTGGTCAGTTTTTATTGGTTAAAAGGGCAGACTAAGGTGTCACTGAATTAATTAAAAGATAACTAACTTGTAATTATTGGGTTAAAACACATAGGTGGGAATAAGCAAATCAGGTGCTACAGTGTTATCGGTAGAAACAAACAAAGACGAAGCTAAACTGATGAAATGTTTAAACTTTTTTGGTGTAAAAAAAAAAATCAATCAGTGGAAATGGGTGTTGAATTTTGAGGCCTATGAAGAACTATGTACAGAGTCCAGGCCTGGAGTGAGTGAGCATTGAGACCGGAGACAGCTCCCATGGGCCAATGCTGTAATTTTTGAATAAATCAGCAACGCCTTCCTAACTTGGTTTGATTTTTGTAGACTTGTAGACAATAATTGTTTTGTAGACAATTATCCACGACAATATTAAAATAAATGCACTGACATTTGCACAGTACTACATATGAAGTTGCTTTATGTATCAAACCCTAATGTCCTTATTGCCCTCTGACTGAACCCGGTGTTTCCTGGCTTCTGATATTTTTCTATTTACACCCCATGATTGTTTATCTTAAGAGTTGCAGTGTGAACCTTCACTTAGAGTTTACAGAGAGTGAAACTACTGCCTGGCTTTGTGAAGTGGAATTGACTGTTGGTTAGGTATCATCACCAGTCACTTGTGCGCTCACTGCCTCCAGCTTATCTGATTTGCTTGAAGGAAAACAAACAGCAAACAGGACAGTGGGTGAACCGGTAAGACATCGTTTGCACCCACCACAACTGATTGAAGAGATCGAGTGATTATTTCTGTATTAACCAGTTTTACTTACTATGTTTATAGATCTACTTGTGCAAGATATTAGTACTGGGAAGGTCAGAAATATGTGCAATTATGCATTTAAAGGATAAGGGTCAGAGCTTTAATTAAAATAAAATAAAACAATATAAAAATATACAAATAAACAATAAAAAAATAACCCCAGGATGTGATGTTAGCGACCTGTATGTTTATGACTGATTACTCAAAAATACTTTGAACCCAAATCTACATTCAGTTCTGTGTCTTGTTGTTAAGCCACATGCTTTTGCTGTTTTGAGGTCTGTGTTTTTTGTTTGCCATTGTGTTGTTTTGTAAGATTAAGAAATCTCTGTAGGCATTCAAAAAGGAAATCTTATCTGGGTTTATAACTACAGCGTGTCTGCCAAGGCTTTTTAGTCTACACGATATCATCTGATGGTCATCACAGAGGGAAATCATTCCAGTCTGCTGCAATGCCCTCGCAGAGAGTGTCACACAAAAGGTGAATTTGAAGATATACAGCTCTGGAAAAAAATAAGAGACCACCTAAAAACTGTTCAGTTTCTCAGGTTTTATCTTTTACAGGTGCAAGCATTGAACTGAGTAGATCTACCTTCGTTTTTAAGAACTGCTGACAATATTTCTCATTTTCAAAGAAAAATATTGTTCTTTAAAGCATCATTTTAAAGGAAATGACAAAATATCAAAATAAGAGAAATGATGCAGCGTTTACAGAACTCAAATAATTCAAAGAAAACAAATATCTTGTTCACTCCTAAACAAAACAGCAATAATTACCTTTGATAAACTTTTAGTACTGTTTTACCATCCAACTGGTCTCATTGTGAGAGGAGAGTGTTGATTACAGCAGTGTTTTTATACTTTTCCTCATTAAATAAGATGTGATTCAGGTGATCATAAAGCAGACTGAGGTGCTTGTGCAGGAATTTAACGGACACTGGCATGCAAAGGTTGTAACACTCATCAAGATTTAAAAATAACTAGCAGTGGTCTCTTGTTTTGTCCCAGAGCTGTTGATGTGAATTTTAACCTGAAAAGATGAACATATTGTTGATTGTGGCACATCTAGTACTTGGTCTGTGAAATGGCATAAATGTAAATGTAAATTAAGTAGTACTTTATGTACTGACGCCTTTAACCAAAGCCCATATTATGTTATCATACAATATGGTGATGAATCTGCTATCTGCATCTCTCCGTTGAAAATAAAACGACTTTGCCTGGGAATGGAAGCTATTTTACTGGAAAAAAAAGCTCTGCAGTATAACTTTCCATGAGGTAAATGCTTTTTTACGAACGTATCAAGAAAGAATGCATTTGGAGGCGGAGCACAAGTCAAAATCGTTTAAAAATGTCCAACTGCGGAACTTGTTTGCGGGTTTATGGTAAACAGTACAGAAGGTTGATAACCTATTAGGTGCGCAGAGGTGTTTTTTTTTGGTGCAAGTGTCAATTTTTCATTTCAGATACAGATTCTGCATGGATTCCAGTGCTTTTTTTAATGACATAATCTCAGATGCTACACAAAAACCTTATCAAGGCCAAAGGCACACATCATCATAATAACTTAAAAGGCACAGGAGAACACCTTCACAAAACAGATGAATACAGTTCGCACACGAGAGGTACCAAAAACCACACAACAATCGTAAAACACATAAAAAAGGAATCAAACAAATACACAAAAAGCGTTCAGGTACTGGCACTTCAGGTGCTTTGGTCTTTTAAATCTGTCGTTTGACTGTTCAGATGCAGGGGTTATGAATGTAAAAGTCAGTCGTGAAGCAAGGTGAACTGAATAAGGCCAAAAGTCTTTTTGCTCTCTGTTACAGCAGCGTATGTTTGCATGATGTAACTCAAATCAAATCAAAAAACTTCTTGCACTCATCAGTGCTGGTGATTTTACTGACAGAGCAAAAACCAGTTTGTAAGACAGCAATGATGAACATTTGGCTGAAGTCTTTCTCAGACTGGCAGTGAACAAATTCTTTCAACTCACCCTGAAAGCATTCAGATCATTCAGAAAGTGCCTAGAGTTCATTCTCTACAAATATGTAGAGGATGGAAACCATTTTTGTGTAAGACGTGATTTGGCCCAACCCACATTTCCACTCCCAAAGCTGTGGAACAGCTCACCAGTGTTGACGAATCATGGAAACAAAATACTCAAGCTTTCTTTTAAGGCAGGGATGCCCAGCTCTGGTCCTGGAGGGCCGGTGTCCAGTACAGTTGAGTAGTTTCCCACTTCAAACACTAAACCTGGACATTAACAGGTGAGTTTGAGCAGAGGAATTTCCAAACTATGCTGGACAAGACTGAAGCAGGGCACTTGAGCTTTAAACCCATTAAAACACAAGTGCCCTGCTCCGAGTGTAACTTATCTGATGTCTGGATCTTAAAGGATGATTGATCAGTTTAAGCCATTCTTCTTTAAAAAATAATTAAACACAGGGAATTACAAGAGTGAAAATGTGAAAATAACAATAATAAAAAAAACATTAACTTTGAATCAGCTTTTGCCCATGGGTACTGTGTACTAGTATCAAAATGACAGAAAACATATGACCACAAATATAACCAGTAACAGATACAATCCTGAACATGTTAATGTAAATAAAATCCATGTTATAAACGTACAGCTGTGTGTTAAAGTTTGGACACTCCTGGTCAAATGATGCGTTTTGATTTTCCAGTGAAATGTGGTGCAAGAGAACAAACTTTCTACATTTAGTTTGCTATTTATTTGCTGAATTTAACAATTTAAAAAGTCAAATAAAATATGGCATGTGCAAAGGTTTCAGTCGACCCACTAGTTTTTTCAAAGCTTGTTTGACCTATTTAGACCTTAGAGCAAGCAGAATAAATTATATAATTCATCAATCCTCTCATGTAAAATGTTTGCTTAGGCTCAACAGCCATGGGCAATTTGAATTGAATGAAAACTATTTCTTAACTGTTTGATACGCCATTAAGAAACAAATGCTAAAGAGAGTTGTTTAAATCACCACACAATGTGGAAAACCAAGGAAAAAAAATCTGCAAAATCTGCTGACGGATTGGTCAGTCATGCAAAGCAAAACTTCCACATCGCTGCCAAAGACCTGAAAGAAGGTTTGGCTGCAATGGGAATAGAGAAGCACCATTCAGTGTGATCACGTAGATAATGTGACCCTCATAAAGTAATGGAAAGAGAACCTCCACATTCTAATATAAACTTCTTTGGCACACCAAAGTGAAGCTGCTTCTATTACTCTTTAGTAACAAATAGGCTATAAAAGAATTTATTTTATTAATTTGTAATTTCAAATCATTTATTGCAGCGTTCAGTAACCCCTCCCCTTCTAGACATTTTTGTCTTATTTGACTCTCACAACTCAGAAGGCCTGTGCATAAAATGTTTGTGGGGGAGACGATTGAGGGGACAAGGCAATAAGACCGGGAACTGAACTTAATTTAAGTTGTATTGTAAACATCCTTAGCAAGAGTATGATGTGTCAGAGGAAAACAACATGGCCTTAGTGAGTTGAAAAAACCCAAGAAAACGTAAAATAACACTAATGCTACTCACTGTGCTTTCTTATTGCTTATCATAGCGACTGAAATTTTTGTCTGCTCTGTAATGTGAATTTCTAATGTGACACTGCGATCGTTTATGCAGCACAGTGATGGTTATACTACACATGTGAACCAACGACTGAACTGACTGACAAAATAAGTACTGTTTAAGCAGAGCGGGTGACAGATCAGACTGATCAGACAAGTTTATGAGCTAAATGACATCTCCATTAATACCACAGGCTTTGAATTGAAGTACTCACTGTATCACTCATTGCAAAAGTGCAACACAAGAAGCTAAAAAATGTCACTTGAATGTCTGACATGCTTCACCTTTCTGTGTTTCAGTTAGATCTGCCATAAAGTGGCATTAAGCCCAGACTAGATTTTCAATGGCCCAAATAGTGCAATGTGTGTCCAGTGTAAAATTGTGCACATGGCTGAATGCCAAATGGACATTTTGTATACTATTTGGGTGCAGCATTTTAGTGCATCACGAAGGGAATACTGAGATTTTCCATAAAACACTGACATATTTTATTATTACATTATTATAGACAAAGTTCAAGAAATGACTGCAATAAACAGTGATGGGCAACTGAAGATTTTTCTCCTCTTTTAGTGGTCCATTGTTGCTTGGCAACAATAACATTGTTACTACATTTCCTGTCAGTAGAATTGTTTAATTGCAATTATTGTAAATAGTAACTTGTAATAAGCATAGCAGTGACAACAACAGCTGCTATGTAACTTTCTACTCTGACACTGGCGTTTTGCTCTGAAACACAATTATTAAACCTGGCGTTAAATACATGCACACAATTAGCAGTTAATATGCCACTAATAAGTTATTACAGTCTTGGAGTGCTTGATGTGCTTGGGCCCCTATATGTTTATATATGTATATATATATATATATATATCTACATACATATATACACACACATACACACACACAAAGTAGTAGTGTGTTTGCACAGAAGTTTAAATACAGAATTTAAAGTCTTCACAGACTTCCTTTAAGTCCCTTACAGACTAGGATCACAGTCAGTAGCTCTGTTGATCAATTCAAGTCTGCTGTAATTCTCAAAAAGGTCAAACCATATCAACCGTCATACGTCTTCCAGGAGAACGTTAGAACAGAACAGCAACACATTTTTTCCAGGCTAAAGCAGGCTGATGACTCCAGGCGGGTGCCTGTACAGGAATGATTGCTGTGAAAGCATGGCAGCGGATCACATTGCAGGAAGTACATGCCTTGTCAACTTTATCATGTTCCTATGAGCCTTTTTCTTAGTCTCCATGACTAAGGTGAAACCAAAGGAAAAACAGCCGTTCACCCCACAGCAATGACAGATATAGAGAGCTTGTAAGTCAGTGGAAATGTCAAAGAGAAAAGAGTAGAGTGCAAACCTGAGGAGTCAAGCCAAAAGATACAACTTGGCATTCACCAAAACCAGTCAAGTGAGTCCTTCATTTTAAAAATGGTACAGGCTTTGAACAGGCTCTGACTGGCATGTAAGTGTCATGTTGATTCAGAAGCTCTCTCAGGCTCTGCTCATCCCTCTGAAGTCAAATCATTGCTAATTCTCCTCTGCTCTCTGCTACGATGCCTCTGGATGGCCCTCCAGATACGGCACAGCACCCCACCGCTGTAAAAAAAGAATTTGCTGTGTCAGTGGTGCACGGTTTCATTAAAAATATGCAATACTGAATAACAATGTTTTAACAACTTATTGGCTGAGACGATAATCATCTGTTGTGCTGTTAACAGACTGCTGAATTGAATGCACTGACAGACGAAGTAAATACATTTACATTTACAGTATTTATCAGACACTTTTAACCAAAGAGTCTCCCAGGAGCAACTTGGGGTTAAGGGTCTTGCTCAGGGACCCAGTGGTGGTTTGCTGAAGGTCAGATTCAAAGCCATGAGCTCTTGGTCAAGAGGCAAGTATTCTACCCACTAGGCCACCACCACACACCAAATAAACACAAGTTTCTTTAAACCGAGGGCCTGAAAACATATTTTCGTTAAAATACTAAAAGATAAAAGGGCTAAACCATTCATCCAGTTTTTGTATCACAGAATTTACACTGCAGCATGAAAAGTAAATACTATATATGTACTTTAAACTGAATTTAAGGCAGTGTGGGTACACAACTGTACAGCATGTTAACTTGATGCTAATATAAAACAGTACATTTCATAGTGCCAGTAGTGTCATACCTAAGAGAACCACTCACTGTGATAAAATGAAGAAACCACCTCATTCCTATACATGTTGCTTTGAGTGGACAGAACCTTCAGTGATGGGTAAATGAACAATATATAAAAAGCAAAAAATAAAAATAAAAATAAACGTTATTAATCTGATACTTGAATTCTTATGTGTTGATATTTGTAACCGATTTGTTAACAGAAACCTAAACCTGAGTGACAGAAACATTAGCCAGATTCTTGCATTTCACAAAATTACTTTATTGCAGTTTAGGAATTAGTTAATTATCTTAGCACTGACACTCAGGTACCATCATCTGATATCAGTGCTTACAAATATTTGATTCAGAGGTATGTGAAGCACAGGTATGTTACTTAAAAATGTTCCATTATAAAATACTTCTGTAAAGTCCTTTTGCTCACTTGAGGTCAGCCTACACAATATATCCAACTACAGTGAATATAAAACTAGTTTAAACGAACCAGTTAAAAGAGTATGTCAACATTAACCTGTAATGTTCAATTCGTATGGTTGCATTTTATGGGCACAGATTCAACTAAGCTACAAGCAATGTTACGTTTTTTGAATTTATTAATGAAATTATTTAAAAATCTGCACATTAAGTGGTGGTTATTGGACTGGGAATATGTCTGGCTCTGGACTACACAGCATTGTAAAGGGAATTCTCTACTGAAAGGAAAACATAGTCCTAGTTCAGAAGAGCTGCAGCGCCACCTAAAGTACTAACTCCAATTACAGGGAGGTGCCTGGGGAAAAAATCAACAAGGAAACTATTCTAAAATGTAATTTAAAACCTCAGTTACCTTTATTGTTTTCAAAACAGAATCTGTTTTCTTGAATCTTCTGTGCTCTTTCAGCACTACTGTGGTTCACATTGTTCATTGCATTGCATTGAATTTGCGTCTGGTAAGTAGTTCCTGCTTAGAATTTCCTCATCTTTTTAATAATCTATCTGCAATCTATTTTTTTTCAGAATATTAATCCAACAAGCTTCGTCATCTCACTTGGGTGTTAATGCTACTTCTGTATCACTATTATATAATTTTAATGACATTTTATTTTCATTTAAGTCACACTTCAGCACTTGGCCTTTCATTTTGAAGTGCTGTATAAACAAACTTTCCTTGTCTTGGTTTACAAATACATACAGACTGAAAGTTTGAAAACTTTCGACAGAATTTCTTGTCTTGTTTCAAGGCGCTAAGAAGAAAGAAGTAGTTTACCGCAGCCTCATGTAGCGCAGATCCTCTTTGGTGATGTCATTAAGAATGTCAATCAGTGTATATTCTTCTACGACAAACTGGGAAGAGATACAGGGTCACATAAGATTAGGTGCGAGTACACATTGGAAATATATATATGTGTGTGTGAACACAATGGCTAAACATTTGTAAAGACATGAACAAACAGACAAATAGTATATTAGAATATATTACATATTGCGTTTTTTAAAAAAGCATATAGATCTCTGCACACGCTGAAACATAAAATGCAGTAAAAGGTGCAGCAACCTTGTCTATGGTCTCTGAATCTGCACCCTGTTCCTTCAGCCAGTCGGTCATTTCTGTGTCTGGCTGTGGCTCTGCTGGGATGTGGAATATGGACGGAGAAGGAGTCAAGGAGTCGACTGAAAAGAGGACAACACAGGTGATTACTCACAAGGATACAGATCATTCAAATACATACAGAGGTTTGCTAGTAGAGCTTTGGATTCATGGTTCTCAAAGTGGGATTTGTGATGTACAGCCAGGGAATGCCTGATTTTGTTACTGTTTTTGTAACAGTTTTGAATGAAGTGAAATATGTAGACACTTATGCCATATTATTATTTTTTTTTAAAGAATTATCAAACAAACATTACAGGTATAATAATTGCACTTAAGGTGTATGTGCAAAATGAAGATGAGCTCACCACCCAAGATGTCTATAAACTTCGAAATGAGTGAAAATACTGCACTGATCATTGAATGAGATTATTTTTGACAAGACTTCATTAATACACATCATAATATTTTGATTTTCTGGGGTTTCATAAGTTAATACAGACAAAAGGAACCAAATTTGCCACATAAAAAATACTTTAAATGATTTCATTACTTCATTATTCAATCTTTTTATTCAAACCTTCACAATTAGTATTATTTATTCTCTATTATATATATCTAATTAAAGGACAAAGCCTAACTAAAGTCCCGCCTCTCGCTCCAAACTCCTCCCTCCGCTGTCTCTGCCACACCTGGATGCTTCGCCTTGAGGTTATATGAATTCACTTTTGAAAAGCACACATATTACACTTGTCTGGTCCAAATCCCCCTCTGGTAGTAACTTAAAGCGAAATTGTTCATTTAACAGC
>JBBPDC010020130.1:0-10000 GCA_037974485.1 Hemigrammopetersius urotaenia | reverse complement strand
GTAGAGTTCCTACACCTACAAGGCTGAGGACAGCAGGGATAGGTGGAGGGAGTGTATAATGGACAGCAGGAACGGGTGGAGGGAGTGTATGATGGACGAGTGGGGGGAGTGTATGATGGACAGCAGGGACGGGTGGGGGGAGTGTATGATGGACAGCAGGGATGGGTGGAGGGAGTGTATGATGGACAGCAGGGACGGATGGAGGGAGTGTATGATGGACAGCAGGGATGGGTGGGGGGGAGTGAATGATGGACAGCAGGGACGGATGGAGGTAGTGTATGATGGACAGCAGGTATGGATGGAAAGAGTGTATGATGATGGAGTGGAGTGGGTGGAGTCTGTAGAGGTGAAGTTTTGGGGGGTGCTCCAGCATATGGCAGGAGAAAAAACCAGGAGGACTCTAATGAAGCCCTCAGAGATCTTCTCTCAGATTCACAGGACACCATCAGAAGATCCTCCAGCTGCTGAGAGTGTAAACAACAGAGAGAGAGAGAGAGAGAGAGAGAGAAGGAGAGAGAGAGAGAAAAAAGAGAGAGACAGAGAGAGAGAGAGAGAAAGAGAGAGACAGAGAGAGAGAGAGAAAGAGAGAGAGACAGAAAGACAGAGGGAGAGACAGAGAGAGAGAGACAGACATGGGGGATTAGAGAAGTCTGTGATTAATGTTCTGAGTATTTTGTTCTTAGTGTTTTTGTCCTTGAACACTAAAACGTCTCCTCATTTCCAGCAGCAGAGACAGAGATAAAGAGACTCATAGAATTAGAGACACAGAGACACAGGCACCCAGAGACACAGACACCCAGAGACACAGACACACAGACACCCAGAAACAAAGAGACAAAGAGACACAGACACACAGAGGCACAGAAACTCAGAGAGGCACAGAAACTCAGAGAGACACAGACACACAGAGGCACAGACACATAGAGACACAGAGACAGAGAGACACAGAGGCACAGAGACTCAGAGAGACACAGACACACAAAGGCACAGAGACGCAGAGAGACACAGACACACAGAGACTCAGAGAGACACAGAGACACAGACACAGAGACTCAAAGAGACACAGACGCACAGAGATTCAGAGAGACACAGACAGAGATACAGAAGCACAGACACACAGCGACACAGAGAGACACAGACACACAGAGACTCAGAGAGACACAGACACACAGAGGCACAGATACACAGAGACTCAGCGAGACATAGGGGCACAGGGGCACAGAAACACAGAGACTCAGAGAGACACAGACACACAGAGGCACAGACACCCAGAGACAGAGAGACACAGACAAACAGAGGCACAGACACCCAGAGGCAGAGAGACAGACACACAGAGGCACAGACACACAGAGACTCAGAGAGACACAGACACACAAAGACTCAGACACACAGAGAGACAAAGACACAGAGAGTCAGACTCTGTTGAGTGAATGATGAACCCTATCCTGCTGTCCTCCTGTCCACCCGAGACTCAGTTTTGTCTAAGTGTGTTGTTACTGATAAGGAAGACGTCCATGTTCACTAATGTATGGCCTAATGGGACCAGGATCAGGACCTGAAACAGGTCTCAGAGAGACACAGACACACAGAGACACAGCGGCAGAGACTCAGAGAGACACAGACACACAGAGACTCAGAAAGACACAGACACACAGAGGCACGGACACAAAGAGACTCAGAGAGACACAGACACACAGAAGTAGAGACACACAGAGGCACAGACACCCAGAGACAGAGAGACACAAACACCCAGAGACACAGAGAGACACAGAGGCACAGAGACACAGAGAGACACAGAGGCACAGAGACTCAGAGACACAGACACACAGAGGCACAGAAACACAGAGACTCATAGAGACACAGACACACAGAGGCACAGAGACTCAGAGAGACACAGACACACAGAGGCACAGACACGCAGATACAGAGAGACACAGAGGCAAAGACACACAGAGACTCAGAGAGACACAGACACACAGAGGCAGAGACACAAAGAGACTCAGAGAGACACAGACAGCCAGAGACAGAGAGACACAAACACCCAGAGACACCAACACACAGAGACACAGAGAGACAAAGAGACACAGAGGCACAGACACACAGAGACTCAAAGAGACACAGAGGCACAGACACAGAGACTCAGAGAGACACAGAGGCAGAGACACAAAGAGACTCAGAGGGACACAGACACACAGAGGCACAGACACCCAGAGACAGCGAGACACAGACACCCAGAAACACAGAGAGACACAGACACAAAGACACACAGAGACTCAGAGAGACACAGACACACAGAGGCACAGAGACTCAGAGAGACACAGACACACAAAGGCACAGACACCCAGAGACACAGAAACACAGAGACTCATAAAGACACAGACGCACAGAGACTCAGAGACTCAGAGAGACACAGACACACAGAAGAACAGACACGCAGAGACAAAGAGACACAGAGACAGAGAGACACAAACACACAGACACACAGAGGCAGAGACACAAAGAGACTCAGAGAGACACGAACACCCAGAGACACAGAGAGACAGAGAGACACAGAGGCACAGACACAAAGAGACCGAGAGACACAGACACCCAGAAACACAGAGAGACACAGAGACACAGACACACAGAGACACAGAGACTCAGAGAGACACAAACACACAGAGGCAAAGAAACCCAGAGACACAGAGGCACAGAAACACAGAGAGTCATAGAGACACAGAGGCACAGAGACTCAGAGAGACACAGACACACAGAGACACAGACACGCAGAGACAGAGAGACAGAGTCACACAGAGACAGAGAGACACAGACACACAGAGGCACAGACACGCAGAGAGAGAGAGACACAGACACACAGAGACAGAGAGACACAGTCACACAGAGACAGAGACTCAGAGAGGCACAGACACACAGAGAGACACAGACACACAGAGGCACAGAGACTCAGAGAGACACAGCCACACAGAGGCACAGACACCCAGATACAGAGAGACACAGAGGCACAGACACACAGAGAGACACAGACAAACATAGACACAGAGACTCAGAGAGACACAGACACACAGAGGCAGAGACACAGAGACTCAGAGAGACACAGACACACAGAGGCACAGACACCCAGAGACAGAGAGACACAGACACACAGAGACAGAGAGACACAGACACACAGAGAGACATAGAGACACACAGAGGCACAGACACACAGATACACAGACTCAGAGAGACACAGACACACAGAGGCACAGAGACTCAGAGAGACACAGAAACACAGAGACAGAGACACACAGAGACACAGAGGCACAGACACTCAGAGAGACACAGACACAAGGAGGCACAGACACACAGATACTCAGAGAGACACAGACACACAGAGGCACAGAGACTCAGAGAGACAGACACAAGGAGGCACAGACACACAGAGACTCAGAGAGACACAGACACACAGACACAGACACACAGAGACTCAGAGAGACACAGACACAAAGAGACACATAGAGACAGACACACAAAGACAGAGACTCAGAGAGACAGACACACAGAGACACACAGAGACACAGACACACGGAGACACAAAGGCACAGACACACAGAGGCATAGAGACTCAGAGAGGCACAGACACACAGAGGCACAGACACACAGAGACTCAGAGACACAGACACATGGAGACACACAGAGGCACAAAGACTCAGAGAGGCACAGACACACAGAGACTCAGAGAGACACAGACACACAGAGGAACAAACACAAAGAGACTCAGAGAGACACAGAGACTCAGAGAGACACAGACACACAGAGACTCAGAGAGACACAGAGACACAGAGGCACAGATACTCAGAGAGACACAGAGGCACAGCGACTCAGAGAGACCAACCAAAAACAGGATCAGGACCACAACCAGGACCAGGACCACAACCAAATACAGGATCAGGACCACAACCAAAAACAGGACCAGGACCACAACCAAAAACAGGACCAGGACCAGGACCACAACCAAAAACAGGACCGGGACCACTACCAAAAACAGGATCGGCACCAGAACCAAAAACAGGACCAGGACCACTACCAAAAACAGGACCAGGACCACAACCAAAAACAGGAGCAGGACCAGGACCACTACCAAAAACAGGATCTGGACCAGGACCACAACCAAAAATAGGATCAGGACCAGGACCACAACCAAAAACAGGATCAGGACCACAACCAAAAATAGGATCAGGACCAGGACCACAACCAAGACCAGGACCACTCCACAAGCAGAAATAGCTCTTAGAATGATTAGAAACCTCTGACTCGGCTCAGTGTGTGTGTGTGTGCGTGTGTGTGTGTGTCTGCCAAGCCAACTGTCTAGTCTAACATAACGACCGTGTGCGCGTGTGTGTGTGTGTGTGTGTGTGTGTGAGAGAGAGAGAGTGTGTGTGTGTGTGTGTGTATGCTGCCAGTACATCTGGCGCGAGCTCACACACACCGCAGTCGGCCAATCAGCTCCTCTTTGTATCTTCACTCAAAAATAAATCAGAAATGGAGCGAATGTGGTTTAATTAACCTCCAGAAGATTCTCAGCCTGGTTCTGACTGAGCCCATCCTGGAGCTGAGAGCTTCTCAATATCACTTTAACACGTTTACTGTAAAATATTTAACTTAAACACCTTTAACTTTAACACCTTTAACTGTAACACCTTTAACTTTAACATATTTTACTTTAACACCTTTTACTTTAACACCTTTAACACCATTTACTTCAACACCTTTAACTTTAACACCTTTAACTCTAACACATTTTACTTTAACCTCTTCAACTTTAACACCTTTTACTTTAACACCTTTAACTTTAACACCTTTAACTTTAACATCTTGTACTTTAACACCTTTAACTTTAAGACCTTTAACTTTAACACCTTTAACTTTAACATCTTTAACGTTAACACCTTTAACTTTAACATCTTTTACTTTAACACCTTTAACTTTAACATCTTGTACTTTAACACTTTTAACTTTAATACCTTTTACTTTAACATTGTTTACTTTAGCACCTTTAACTTTAACATCTTGTACTTTAACACTTTTAACTTTAATACCTTTTACTTTAACATTGTTTACTTTAACACCTTTTACTTTAGCATCTTTTACCTTAGTCATCTTAATATTAACACCTTTAACTTTGAAACCTTTTACTTTAATATCTTTTACTTTAACATCTTTAACTTTAACATATTTTACTTTAACACTTTTTACTTTAACATCTTTTACTTTAACATCTATAACACCTTTAACATCTTTAACTTTAACACCTTTTACTTTAACACCTTTAACTTTAACATCTTTAACTTTAACACCTTTAACTTTAACATCTTTAACTTTAACACCTTTAACTTTAACACGTTTTACGTAAACACCTTTAACTTTAACATCTTTTACTTTAACACCTTTAACTTTAACACGTTTTACGTAAACATCTTTAACTTTAACACATTTTACTTTAACACCTTTTACTTTAAGACCTTTAACTTTAACTTATTTTACTTTAACACCTTTAATGCTTTTACTCTAAAATATTTTACTTTAACACCTTTTACTTTAACATATTTTACTCTCAAATATTTTACTTTAACAACTTTTACTTTAATACCTTTTACTTTAACACCTTTTACTTTAACATCTTTAACTTTGATACCTTTATCTTTAACACCTTTAACTTTAACATCTTTAATTTTAACGCTTTTTACTCTAAAATATTTTACTTTAACACCTTTTACTTTAACACCTTTTACTCTAAAATATTTTACTTTAATACCTTTTACTTTAATGCCTATTACTTTAACACAGCTTACTTTAACACCTTTAACTTTAACACCTTTAACTTTAACACCTTTAACTTGAACATATTTTACTTTAACACCTTTTACTTTAATGCGTATTACTTTAACACCTTTAACTTGAACACCTTTAACTTTAGCATCTTTAACTTTAGCATCTTTAACTTTAACACCTTAAAATTGAACACCTTTAACTTTAACACCTTTAACTTTAACACCTTTAACTTTAACACCTTTAACTTGAACATATTTTACTTTAACACCTTTTACTTTAATGCGTATTACTTTAACACCTTTAACTTGAACACCTTTAACTTTAGCATCTTTAACTTTAGCATCTTTAACTTTAACACCTTAAAATTGAACACCTTTTACTTTAACATCTTTAACTTTGACACCTTTATCTTTTACACCTTTAACTTTAACATCTTTAACTTTGACACCTTTCTCTTTTATACCTTTAACTTTAACATCTTTAACTTTAACATATTTTACTTTAACACCTATTACTTTAACACCTTTTACTTTAACACTTTTAACTTTGACACCTTTATCTTTTACACCTTTAACTTTAACACCTTTAACTTTAACATCTTTAACTTTAACACCTTTAATTTTAACACCTTTAATTTTAACACCTTTAATTTTAACACCTTTAATTTTAACACATTTTACTTTAACACCTTTTACTTTAAGACCTTTAAATTTAACATCTTTTACTTTAACACCTTTAACGCCTTTTACTCTAAAATCTTTTACTTTAACACCTTTTACTTTAACATCTTTAACTTTAACAACTTTTACTTTAACATCTTTAATTTGAACACCTTTTACTTCACTGGTTAATGATTTTACAGGCAGTTTTATCAGGAACTAATAAAAGGGAGATACAGAGTAGGTGGAGTTAAACTGGATGAGCGAAGTTAAACTATAGACCCCTCATCCGAGACACAGAGAAAATGTTAATTCTTCCTCAGAGTCGGAGGAACGAGTGTGTGTGCGTAAATATGTGTGTATGTTTGAGGTGCTGGGTCTTAGGTGCTAGGTCCTGGGTCCTTGGTGCTGGGTGCTGGGTCCTGGGTCCTGGGTCCTGGGTGCTGGGTGCTGGGTCCTGGGTCCTGGGTCCTGGGTGCTGGGTCCTGGGTGCTGGGTGCTTTGATCAGAGCACCAGATCAGAACTTCCGCCCAGAACAGGCTCAGTACAACAAGCGGAGGAAAGATAGACCACAGAAACAAACACAACAGTCATAATATAGCACATTTAATAACAACGTAACTCTCACAGTGTAACAAATAACTACAAATAATGACTCGACTGAACTATAAACTCAATGAACTAAAATAAACCAAAATATAGGAGAGGAAAACAGGCAGAATCTGACGACCTGGGTGCTGGGTCCTGGGTCCTGTGTGCTGGGTCCTGGATGCAGGGTCCTGGGTCCTGTGTGCTGGGTCCTGGATCCTGTGTGCTGGGTCCTGGATCCTGTGTGCTGGGTCCTGGGTGCTGGGTCCTGGATCCTGTGTGCTGGGTCCTGGGTCCTGTGTGCTGGGTCCTGGATCCTGTGTGCTGGGTCCTGGGTGCTGGATGTAGGGTCCTGGATCCTGGGTGCTGGGTCCTGCGTCCTGGGTGCCGGGTGCTGGGTCCTGGGTCCTGGGTGCCGGGTGCTGGGTCCTGGGTCCTGGGTCCTGGGTGTTGGGTCCTGGGTGTTTGGTCAGAGCACCAGATCAGAACCTTCACCCAGAACAGGCTTAGTACAACAAGTGGAGGAAAGACAGACCATCAAGAGTTCAGAAACGAACACAACAGTCGTAATAGAGCACATGTAATAACAACGTAACTCTCACAGAGTAACATATAACTACAAATAATGACTCGACTGAACTATAAACTCAAACTAAAATAAACCAAAATATAGGAGAGGAAAACAGGCAGAATCTGACGATCTGAACGCAGGAGTCTTTTACTCAGACTGAGCAGAATCCACTGGTTTTGTTTTGAGTTTGGTAGGGCAACAGGCAGCTAATGCTAACATCATTAGCATGTGTGCTAGCCCCGCCCACCCTGTTGGCACGGCAACAGCGGTTTATATTTGGGTCGCAGAAGCAAACAGGAGGTGCTTGTTGGGAACTTGTTGCTCTGGTTCCTCAGACAGAAGAATGAACCCGCTTTGATGCTTTTTAAATTTCTACTTTAACTCTCACACACACACACACATACTCTCTCTCACACACACACTCACACACATACACACACACACACACACACTGTCTCTCTCTCTCTCTCTCTCTCGCTCTCTCTCTCTCTCACGCACTGTTTTGTAATGATGCAACTCTGAGTAACATCAACAGGCCGGAGCCCAACAGCCTCCTGGTAAAAGCCCTGATCTGAGAGCAGCTGAGTGCGACTGATGGTTTTCAAATAAACAAACAAACATAAACATGCATACAGGAGCGGAACCCCCCATCAAGCCCACCCACACCCCCCCGGTCTAAACAGGTCAGCGCTGCAGCTCCTGGTCTCAGTTCCCGTCTCTCTGCACTGAGGAACATCTCAGCACTGCCCTGGAGACCCTGAAGGAACGTAACCAGGAACTTTATGCCATAAACCAGGAGCTTTACAGCATAACCTGCACACCGAACCCAGAACCTGGCCCTCCAACCTGCTCCTGAAGATCTGTTTTTACCAGCTGGACCTCTGGTCTGACTTCCTCCTGAAGGTCCCCCAGAACACTGGCCTGCTCTCAGAGCTCCATCCTGGTGGAGGAGGAGGTTCAGAAGAAGGTCAGGGCGATCTTCGCTGTTCTGGTCGAGCCTCTTCTAACCCAGACGAGAGCTCAGTGTTTATTTAATTTAATTTAATCAGATTCATTCATCAGAGCTGCAATCTTACACACACACACACACACACACACACACACACACACATACACACACACACACACATACATACACACAGAGTGTTGTGTAACAGTTTGGTGCCATTACTATTCTTGACACATAGGGGGCACTGGGGGGTTTGTCTACTTCCTGTTTTCCTCTATAAAAGAAGCAGGGGAAGCTAGGTGTTACGTCTTGTAAGGCTTCTTGTAAGGCTGCCGTGTTTGTGCAAGGTTTCGAAAAGGGTGTAACAAAAATACCTTTGCACTTTGTACAATTAAACACAGACATTGTGTCTGGTAAATTCCGGTTGTGAAAGGGGTTTCGATGGTACTGGGAAATGATCTTGCTGGTGGAAAGATCACCCCTTTGTTTGCAGTATCTAGTACTCCGGGGGTATCTGAAAATATGGTACCATTTAAGTCTACATTTGGGGTTACATGAAAGTTTACTTTTGTCATCTCTGTGTGACTTTTGATGTTGTTTCCCATGTTATGTGAAAAGTTGATTGTTTTTGGTTTGAAAAGATTTTATGAGGGGGGAATGTTGCGTGCCAGTGCACGTATTGTTTTTTTTTCTCTCGCTCTCGCTCTCTCTTGCCACAACGTGCTAAACAAACAAAAATACTACTAACGAAACAAAAAACGAACCAAAATCCACTAAAGTGTTAGCATAAAGCAAAGTTAACACTGAACACGAAAAGGATTAAAGGTAAGGATAAACACAAAGTATAACAAGAAATGAAGGTTGACTCGAGAAGCTTCGTAGAACCGAATGGTTGTTCTCTCTCAGCTGTTCCCGGCCTTTTCAAACCCGGAGGGTGGGACATCCTGTGCTCTGCGTCCAATCCGGGACTCTAGGCACAGTCGGCGAATCAGCTGCCAGTATCGTCGAGACAAGCCAATCAGCCACAGAGAGTACTAAAAACACCAGAAAGCACCAGATAGATAGCAACAGAGAGGGAGAGCGAGAGAAAAAATAATACATGCACTGGCACGTAACATAGGCTAAGCTACCAGCACCAGCAGAAACCCCGAGAGAACCCACATGTGAAACTGAGAGTTCCTTTTGCATGTAAGTAGTTCGTATATGTATGTTTAGCCTTGTTTTATTTTTGTATCTATAAGGTCAATCATTGCTCCACCTGCTGTGTTGAGCAGGTGGTTTTTTCTTTTTCTGTTACTTCTTTTGTATTTCCTTCTCCTCGTTTGTTTGTATTCCTGGGTTCCTGTACCTGTTCCTTTTACGGAGGTATTGCCGTGTTGGACTGGAGGAGCTCTGCCAGACAGGAGGACCAGAAGGAGTACTAG
>JBBPDC010020100.1:0-12873 GCA_037974485.1 Hemigrammopetersius urotaenia | reverse complement strand
TTGCCTCTGTATTTATAGTCCCCCCTTCCTTGTGTTCACCACGGAAGCATACATTCACATCCCTGATGTTCTCTCTCCTGTTTAGTCCTGGTCTTCTCTGTAAGTGTTGTACATAGTGTAAATAAACCTCAGATTGAATTCATGGCTGTCAGCATGGGCGCTGTCTTCCTCTCACCTCAACCACGGGAGAACCATCGTGACAGTTGTCGCATTTTAATCACATTTAGGCATTTAGCAGACACTTTTATCCAAAGTGACTTCCATTCCCTTCCTACAGGAAGCAGTCCCCCGAGAGCAACTTGTGGTTAAGTGTCTTGCTCATGGACCCAGTGGTGGTATGCTGAAGGTAGGATTCTTGGTCCAGAGGCAAGTGTCCTACACACTAGGCCACCACCACCACCCATCACTTACACCACTCCACAGAAAATCCTTCCTCCCTTCTGACATTACACTCTCCTCCCTCTGTCACACATCCACACAATAATCTGTGCAATAACCTGATGCTATTAAACGTCCTATTAGGCTAAATCATCACCATTATGTGCATTATTATCTTATCATGTGCAATATCAGGCACGTTTTTTAATTGGGCACTCAATCATTTCATTATGTGCATTTTTTAAATATATGCAGTAGTTTTTCTGTGTATAGTATCACTACATTTGTCAATATTACTTTTATACTACTGAGCTCTACTGCGGTGCGTGCAATAACTGACTCGGTTTAGAGAACAACTTCTTACCCTGATTTATGTTACTAATAATTGACTGTAAGTTACTTATCTACAGTATTGATACTCCAGAATTTGTGTATATAGTGTAGTGTATTTCAAATTGAGTATTTTGTACAGATTATTTGGATTTATTTAGGTTGTTTGTTTTTTCTTGTCTGTCTCTCTGAGTGAAAGTGAAGAAAAGGAAATACTGCCTCCAGGTGCTGAGCTGGGGTACTACCACTGGGGACTTAACAACTTAAACAAGTAAATCAGTCAAAACAAGACAAGTGTCAGTGTAGGATATAAAGTAAAACACTATAAATATAAAACTCTATGTGCACACTGTATAGGTACATGAGACATTGGGCATGGGGGATGTACAAGGGCATTATAAATATAATAAATGAGGGGGTGAAGGCTTTAGTGAGTAAGAATAAGTAAAACTATTGAGTAGGTTGGTAACTACACATTTGCCAAGGTATTGCATAGTCAGTAGCAGCAGTGGGATGACATCTGCACACACACACACACACACACACACACATTGCAGTGAAAGGGAGGATTGAAGGAGTACTACCCACAGAAGCAATTTTTCCAGAAGGCAGTACGTTGAATAGGTGGTGGCGCTGCTGAGTTTTCTTCACTAGAGCGCTTGTGTTTGTAGTCCAGGACAGGTCCTCAGAGATGTGGGTTCCAAGGAACTTGAAGTAGGACACCTGCTCCACATAGTCACCTTTTATGGAGAGGTGGGAGGATCAGCTTTTGTCTTACGAAAATTCATGACCACTTCCTTGGTTTTCCTAGTGTTGAGAGTTAGGTTGTTATAGTCACACTGTCAGACGCTGAACCTCGTCTCTGTAGGCGGTGTCATCATCGTTAGTGATGAGCCCAACCAGAGTGGTGTATTTAATGAAGGTGTTACAGGGATGCGTGGGGGTGCAATCACTGGTGTAGATGGTGTACAGGAGAGGGCTCAGCACACATCCCTGTGGTAAGCCAGTGCCGAGTGACAGGGTGGATGATCTCCGGTTACCAACCTTGACAGATTGTGGCCGGTCAGTAAGAAAGTTTTTGATCCATGCACATGTAGAGGGGGGCGGAGTCCAGGTTACCCATCTTGGCTATAAGGATGTCTAGGATGATAGTATTAAAAGCTGAGCTAAAATCGATGAAGAGCATCCTTACATAAGTCCTAGGATTCTCCAGGTGATGCAGAGCAGAGTGGAGGGCGGTGGAGTTGGCATTCTCGGCGGACCTGTTTGCCTTATAGACAAACTGGTGGGGGTCAAAGCTGGTGGGGGGCAGTCCTTTATGTGCTTTAGGACCAGCTTCTCAAAGCACTTTGCAACCATGGTGTCAGTGCAATGGGTCTGTAGTCATTGAGGCCACTGAGGGTGGTGGATTTGGGGACTGGGACTGTTGTTGCAGATTTCAGGCAGTGAGGCACAGTGACTTGTGACAGGAAGAGGTTGAAAAGTCTGGTGAACACAGGAGACAGCTGGTCGGCAAAGACTTTGAGCACACTCCCGGGTATCCCGCCAGGGCCAGCAGCTTTCCTCTGATTTACTGCTCTGAACACACTGTGAACCTGGTGTTCTTGGAGGGTGAGTGTGTGAGGGCTGAGCTCAGAGGGGGCTATGTGGATTTTTTTCAATCAGATTAATGAGGAATTGACCCGGAATGATGTTTCATTAACAGGAGTTCTTCGTCAAAAGTTCATTAGTGGAGTTTCTCTCCTTCTTAATGTGTTTGGGATCATCAGTTGTGAGGGTCGGGTTGGACTACAGTTAATGATCCTATTCCACTACGGTTCTACTGCACATTATGGCAAGAACCACTTAACTAAGTAAAAAAAACAACAGTCCTTCATGACCTTATTACAGAACATATTCAATATTAATATACAATGTAGATGTAGAAATAATAAAACAAAGAAAAATATTGAATGAGAGGGTGTGTCCAAACTTTATACTGGGTTGCACTGGCGTGAGTCTGGGTGTCCCTGTAAAATTAATGCCATTTCCTGCATTCTGGTGTATTTTTAACACGTTGTTAAACACCTAATTTTACCTACAAAAGTGACTTATTTCAACAACTATTTTATAGACAGATTCAACAATTCAACAAGTACTCATTCATCTCACATCCCCTACTGGCAGAGAGTTTTGTTATTTGTTGCATGAGCTGGTTGTAAGGCCTCTCCAGACTTCGCTAACATTGTTCTGCAGAAGCTGATTTTCCATCTTCTGCCTGTAACTGTCCTTCCCATCCCTGATCAGCTTTCTTTGCACCCACACACTTCTCCTGGCTGCCCACTGCTTCACTTGGTTAATGAGTTAGGGTGGAGGTAGCTCAGTGGGTAGGATACTAGTCTCTGGACCATGAGGTCATGGGTTCGAATCCTAACTTTAGCATACCACCACTGGGTCCCTGAGCAAGACCCGTAACCCCAAGTTGCTCCAGGGAGACTGCCCCCCTGTAGTTAGGGAATGGAAGTCACTTTGGATAAATGCCGTAAATGGGTTTATTGGGTTAAAAACAGAGAGAGAATTTCACACTGTTGTGTTCACGCACGACTATAGGGGGCCACCTTACTTTATACACTCAATGATTTAAGATTTTGTATGGCAGTGAATTTCCCTACAATGACCATTTCGCACTAACCCCCAATTCTGAATGATTTTTATTTTGAAAATTAGGTGGAATTGTCCTATACAATGCGGAACCTTTGCGCGGAGTGCGTGTTTCCTTCCGGGTCTATAGGGGAGACGTCCTAAAGTTTGAAGGGGCTGTGTTTACATGCTGCTTGCGTAAAAAACTGGAGACATATTGATAGTTTAGCTAAAACATTAAGTTATTCAAGGTGAAACCGTAAGTTATATCTCCCTCTGATATGTCATGGTGGTCAAGAGGGAAAAGAAGTAAACCTTGTTGTGCAGGTGCGTTTTTGAGGTGTTCACAAGATTACAGATTCACATTTTGCAGCTCATAGCTTCAGTTTTGCTCTTGTTTTTGTCTCGAGGATCAATTTAAAACACTCGCAGGTTCAGAATCCTCCATAAACCCTCAGTGAGTCTGGAGCTCCAGTGATCTTTAGAATCCAGTCCGTTTGTTTTGCATGGTTAGGGTCTCTGTCTTTGAAATCAGAATCAGTAAACTTAATTGATTCTGGAGGAAATTGCTTATATAATGACTGCAAGTCACAGACAAGAAAAAAATAAAATATCAAGTTTAATTTAAATGCTTAATAAAAATGAACATACACTATGCTCTAAACAGAAATGCTGGACATAAATACTAAATACTAAAACCCACGGACATAGATGGTAGTCGTAATGATGTCGTGATATTGCACATGAAGACTATTGCATGTTAGATACTGCACATAAATGAAATGATTCTGCACCCATTTAGAAAACGTCACATAAAACTGCACGAGATATTGCACATAATGATATTTAACACGTGATAAGAACATTGCACAATATTGCACATGGTAGACTAGACTGTTGCACATCATAGCAAAAACAATGCACAGTCATAGACATAATGACAGGTATATCAGTGCTTAAGTTGTCCACATCTGTTCTTCATACCTGTAAAGCTAAACTTAAATCAACATCGTCTTTTAACCAAGATAGCGCTAGCTTGGTTACAGACCTTAACAAACCCTGTCAAAAAGAAAAAAATACAGGTTAAGTGGCTCTTGTAAGTGAACTGTATGGTTGGTACAGTGTTTACAACCTCCATCAAATACTTTTTTTAAAAATAAAAAGGACGTCTCTGTGATACAATTCCGTGAAGTATGTAATGAATAGATTTGTGGTGATTATTTTTCACCTTTTATATATATATATATATATATATATATATATATATACTTTTTTTAAAATATATATTTCACATTTTTACAGTTGCTTCCAAACTTTAATTCCTTACTGTTTGAGGCAGCGCTCCCAGCTGAGTGCGGTACGGTGCCCATCTGAGCATGATGCCCAACACGAGTGTACGAATGCTGCTTCACCTTCACACATGGTCCGTACGCCGGGCCCACCAGCTGTCCTCCCTGCGCCACGTGGCCCTGCTGCCAGAGACCAAGCGCAGGACCCTCCTCTATCCGTTCAGTTCAATGGAGGCACACCTGTCGAGGCAGGTGGACCAGGAGAAGTTCCACATCTTCCAGCCCAATGTTGAAGACCTTGTGCGGGCAGAGGCATTTTTCACTCCATCTCAAAAACACCACATAGTCTACTCGACGTCTGCCGTCCGCACAGAACACATGCCCAACATCACACAACCAGAGGTGAGGACATTTATGTGTCTGTGTTTTTGAAACACAAGGCAAGGATTTTACTGCCTGGAAGATAGTTTTTAAAAACGTACCACCAAGTGTTTTTTCATCAAACATTGGTTTTAAGAATCTTATTTACGTTATTATGTCTGTGTTTGGAACACAAACAGTTTAGAGCTCCTGTACTGCGAGTCCTGCCATCGTAATCTAGTATCGTTATCTGATTGACTGTGCTGTTTCATGCTGGTGTCTGATTGGCTGAAGCTGTATCTGTCTTTCAGAAGCTCAGAGCTCAGTGCAGTATTTGTGTGGATGTAGGAGAGAAAGAGGACAAGTTTATTCGAACAGTTGTGTTCTGAAAATACAGAACACATCACGTTTGGTGTTGATTAGTGATTATTGATGTTCAGTGAGAGACTGGTGTTACACAGTGCACCGATACTCAAGTTACCTCGATACACCATCATTGTATTTATGATACATAAATGAAACACCATCATTGTATTTATGATACATTTATGTTCAGCTTTCTTTCTCCAAACATGACGAGCTGAATAATTGCAAAATAGCTTAGTGTGTGTGTTTTTGTTTTTGACCAGAGTTTTAGTCAAGTGCAGATTGGACTTTCATATGCAAGCTGATTTTTCAGTAGCTTTTTTACTATTTTCACATTCAGTTTAAGCTTCGGAGTGTGAATCCATTTCCCACCAATCATGTTAATTCTAGACCATGTGAGTTGAGAAAGGAGTGTGTGTGTGTTGCAGGTGTGTTTTATAGGAAGGAGTAATGTTGGAAAGTCATCTCTCATTCGGGCCTTGTTCTCTCTTGCTCCTGAGGTTGAAGTGCGGGTCTCCAAAACACCAGTGAGCAAATACACTCATTAAAGGGCCCACATCTGGGTTTTTTTCCTTCAGGTTCACTTAGGACTTTTGTATCAGTTTATGCACCAAAAACAATCACAATCCATTTTCATGTGACCACTTTTATCTTGGATTAAAATGACCTGTTGACCTGTGTAATCAGTCCCTGACGCTGCTGTGTTTTCCCTCCTGTTTTTGGGCGAGAAATGTTCACTCCACCCGTTTTCAGCCATCCTTAACCATAATCAGCTTGGTAATAACACACTCATGGTTGCACTTCACATTTACTTGCAGAAATGCAAACTGGTTTTGAAATAGCAGTTAGATTTTGTCTATCACATGTAAACACAAAGGCTATTCATTCTTTTCATGCTCACTTTTTTCCCTCCTTTTTTTTTTGCTGATCTTCTACACATTCTTATGTAGGGTCGCACAAAGAAGCTGAATTTCTTCAAGGTGGGGAAATCCTTCACTCTAGTAGACATGCCTGGCTATGGATACAGAGCCCCACAAGACTTTGTGGAAATGGTGGAGCCCTACCTTCAGGAGCGACAAAAGTAGGAGCGAGAACAGCTATGATTTTAGGTGTCCACTGTGATAAGTGTGTTATGATTTAACTTTTTTGTCATCAGTCTCGTTAGGACATTCTTGTTAGTGGATAGCGGCACAGGTCTGCAGAAGTTGGATTTAATTGCTGTGGAGATGTGTGAAGAATTTGGCATTCCCTATGTGGTGAGTACGTCCCTCTTTCCTGCACTTACCACTAATGGCCAGCAGGTGGCACACGTCTACAGCTGTATAAATCATCTGGTTGAACTGATGCTGAACTATATATAATGCCCTTTCTCTTTGATTGCAGCTGGTGGTGACGAAAATAGACAGAACTCATCAGGGGACTCTGCTGGCCCTGCTGGTGCATCTTCAGGACTTCATCAGAGATCATACTAATACTTGCTTTGCCCAGCCCTTTCTTGCGAGGTGAAGAGTACACACACACACACATTTCAGACAGTTTGATTTGGTAAGAAGAAATGTTCTAAAAATGCCTTCCTCCCACCTAAGACTGGAGGATACTAGACACATCAGGAACATACACTGGATACATCAGAACCTGATACAACTTCAGTACCATCACAGTACAGTTTAGATACAAAACGTTCCTGTAGAGCTGTGGAAAAGTGCCTCTTTGGACTGTGGGAGGAATCCAGAGATCCTGCCAGAACTCACACAGACACTGGAGAACATTCAAACGCCCACAAAAAGGATCACGTCCGGGAATCAAATTCAGGACCTTTTTGCTGTGAGGTGACGGACATGGTTCCTAATTCTTAAACATGAGTGTGTTTAATGTTTTAGTTTTTCCTCTTGGAAATCAAAATTTAAATTTTATTTAGTAAACCTGTATGACCATAAAATTAATTTCTTAATCCATAACACACATGGGAGGAATGGGCTTTGAAAAAGTTTACTGGTCGTCGCAGCTGACTAATCAAAAGAGGAGACACCTTCTGTCTTGTCAGAAGTTTGCCTGCCTGTCAGTCTAGTCTGTTAACCTGCCCCCTAGAAAGTGGACCGTCCTTTTATCAAACATTTGTGAAGGCCTCATCTGGAGCCCCCCTCATACTGGTTAACACTTACGCTGATATCCTTTGAAGTGTTGGTCTGGGTCAGTTTTCTCCCATTAAATTTTAATCTAGCCGTAGATCTGTGTTTGTAGCCAAAGGCACAGAGACTCTATGCACAATACGCATAATTAAAAATGACCTTCAGGGTTATCATGCAGTAGCACTTATGACACTGGTGTCATCTGGAGTTATAGTATTGTTGCTAAGCAGCGTAGTCATTGCACAATTCAGTACCAAATCATTAAGAATATGGTTCTCTCGGGTAGATTTCTACAAGTGTCATCACCCCTTATCTGCGCTTAATGACATCTTTATCAGTCAGATAGAGGGACCAGTGGGAGGAATGAGAAAGTGTAAATGGAATCAGATAGCTGTCGGCTCACTGATGAGATTAAACGATAACGTGCACACACACACTGCAGTGTGTCCAACACGCAAATCACACTTTATCTGTTTTAGTGCCAGATGGTGGCACTTACAGCAAGGGGTCATGTCCAGGAATCCCAGGGACTGCAGGAAGTTGTCTCTGCAAGATAAAGAGGTGATAAGGCACATACCTGCCAGCTACTTCAGAGTCATAAACCAGTAGCAGCACACGCTGAGCTAGAATGGGCCGATATGACCAGAACTCTTAACACATCGCAATCTATTTTTCCGTATCATTTCATATTCCTAATTACCTCAAATTTTTACACACGCCTTGTATTGCTCAGTTAAATCTGCAAAATAATTTTGGAATTAAAGAGGGTTCTTCTTGATGTGTTTCTCCAAAAAAGAAGTCGCGTTGAGCACATTTAAATAGATCTAACAATAAAGGGACTGTAGTGAGGGAAAAAAATGTAATTATGTACACTTGCAAAAATCTACGATTTTTTCCCCAAATCCACACAGACTCTATTTCCAATTTAATGGGTGTAAACATGCTTTAGTTATATCAAAACAACCACATTTGCCTTTCGCAGCAGCACAGATTCACTACATCCTTTACAGTGATTATTGGAAATATCTTGTGTCCAAACCCTCCCAGCACCTTTTCCAGCAGAACCAGTTGTGAGTGATGTTCTGGATCATGTGGAGCTTGTGGGCCTCCAGCTGGTCCCTGCAGCTCAATGGGAGAAATATCTGGAGTCTGGGGAGGACGAGACAACCATCTCTAAACACTCTGCTCTTCTCTGGACTGGAGAGAATGTTATAGCACAGTTTTGAAGAAGTTTGGGATCGTGATCCTGAAGAATGAAATTTAGTCTGTAAACCTGTGTGATGTTGAAGAACTGAGTGATACTTTTCTGCTCTCATGATCAGCACAAAGTGTTTTGTGGGGCAGCTGGTGGTCTAGTGGTTAGGGAGTTCGCACTCTTTTAGCCGAGGTTTCGAATCCCAAAACTGCTAGTGGCACCACTGAGGTTCCCAACTGTCTGTTTCCACACCCTGCTCCCCAGGCGCTGTGTTCCTGACTGCCCACTACTTGGTGAATGGGTTCAATGAGTTAAATGCAGAGGATGAATTTCTCATGATTCACACTGTGTGCTGTGAGATGTTCACATATGACAGAATGGTCACTGTACATTTTACAAACTGAATGTCAGTCTGATTTCGTCTCTTCAAAACCAATAGTTTGAGCCTTTGTGATTAATGTGTTTCTAATGTTTCTTTTTAATTTTTTTTTTTTTTACTGAGATTGGGCTCAAAATTCTGGCACAGCCCATTTAATCCTGAGGGATAAGGAAAGGTTGGTAAATGGTCAGGTAGAAGTGAATTGTGACTGAAGCGTACATGTGTCATTAGTCAATGTTTGGGAAGATGTACGACCCTTTAAAAGTGGCTTAAATGGAATAAAAACATTTTAAAAATGAGTTAGCACCTTACATTAGCTTAACTTAGTAATTCTCATTATCTCTCTCTCTTCCTCTCTCTCTCTCTCTGTCTCTCTCTTTCTTTCTCTTTCTCTCTCCCTCTCTCTCTTTTTCTCTCTTTCCCCCTCTTTCTCTTTTACTCACTCTCTCTCTCTCTCTTCCCCCCCCCCCTTCTCTCTCTCTCTCTCTCTCTCTCTCGCTATCCAGTTCGGTCCAGTACTCGGGCATCCATCTCCTCAGATGCTTCATAGCTCATGTGACTGGAAACCTACAGCTCAGCTCCAAACCCACCTGAGACGCGAGACAGAAACCACAAGAACCTTCTGATCTAGAAGCTGCTCAGGTCTGCAAAACTGATGCCTGTTTGGCTGGAGCAGCTGAGGCGTTCATGATGGTGCGAATGAAAGCAGGTGGAGATGATGCAGCTCACAGGCTCTTTTTATCAGTGAGGCTGTCTCCCACCATCATAGTGCATGCAGCCAAAACAGTGAGGACTGTGAGTGAGAACAATTTTAACCCTGAAGTCTTAGGCACCTGTGCAAATAGCTTAAAGCCATTTTCTCAGCGTGTGTCAGTATTTCTCTGCCAGCAAAACAAATATTAGAATAAGTACAACCAAACCAGAAAGCAGTAAAAATGTCAGGATTAGATTTTTGGGTGCAGTTGCTACTTCATACCTGGAGTCAAAGAATACAGTTGTACCAAATCCCCTGGTTTCTCAATAAATCATGGTATGTTCAAAGCAAGCAAGTCTTGATTCTTTGGAAAGCAACCGTCTAACAATGACGACTTACAGGAGGCAAAAATCCTTGCCCATTTACTAGAAATTACGACGTCTCATGCAATTCTGCTTCATTTGTAGAGATTGTTCCCCCAAAACCGATATGTGTCGTCTGCTAAACTGTGCTCAGTAACGAGGCAATTAAACCACATGGAAATCACACCAGCATTTGGAAACAAAACATGTTACTGTGGCGACATTTGGCAGTGCTTTATGTTCAAAAGTACATGAAAAATCTAGGTTTCTTGGTTCTTACTAGGGATGCACCGAATATTTGGCCACCGAATTATTTAATTTTTTTACGCGACCGAAACAGTGATGAAGCAGTCAACAACTGCAACCTGTAGCGCCAGACTGGATTAGAGTCAATATGTCTGCCATGTGCCATAAAGAGGGGGTACATCCACAAAGACATTCTCAACATCAGGATTAATTTATATAAGATCAAAATATCCCAATCGAGCACAGAAGAGGCGAGACCCTTCGAGCACACCCACTCTGTCTGTGTTTCTGAAAAGGCAAGACAGTTTTCCAGTGATTCCAGTTAATATACTTGTTCTGAATGCACTGTGTTCATGCACGTCATTCAGGTGGGGGGGGCAGCCTATCCTAACTGCTGTGGACGAATACGGACAGTCGCCAGCACGTCGCAGGGCCACATGCAGAAGCAGACAACCATTCATGCTCAAGTAAAATATTCATTGTAACAGAAATATTCACTGTTTTGTAACAGATTTATTCTTTTAATCATTTAATAATAATTTATTTCGGTGTTTTGGTTTTCAGTGTTTCCTCATTTTCAGTTTTCGGTTTCGGTACCAACATTTTTTTCGGTGCATCCCTAATTCTTACATACAGGCATAGGCCCAAAATAATATTAATGTAATTACTACACATTTTCATATTTATCTCAATGCCTGACATGACTGGTCCCCAGGACAAGTTTGAGAAATACATTTTCGTATTTTTTTTGTTATTGTTTTCTTCTGCTGCATGAATGCATTGCCCATCACCCCTCACAACCTCAGACCCCGTGGTGTCTGAAGAGAATCCGATTCTTGTGAAAGTCTATTGGAGATGAATTTGTTCAAATGAAACACATGCTGAATGTTTTGAGTTATTCTTGATTTTAAGGGATATTGCTGCCAGACAAATGAAATGTTTGCATTACAGAAATACAGAGGATAAAGAATATCGAAAACAATACTAGGTTGCCTATTTATTTATTTTGAGCAACAAAATAAATAGTCAACCTAGTATTGTTTTCGATATTCTTTATCCTCTAATGCCATTTGCAGGTTATTGTTGGGATGTAGGGGGTCTTGCAGGACCATGAGCCACCCCTGCTTAAATTGGTAATTTTACAGTAGACAGTGATACGAGTACACTAAAGTTTTATTTGATTTTGCTGACTGGCCTCTAAATACAGTCAAGAGTTGACACAATTTGAAATAATGTAACAAAAAACAAAAGATAACCATGGTTGATATTTAGACTCAGTGACTTTGGAGCTGTCTTTAAAGTAATTTTTGCTTTGACTGACAAAATATCCAAATTGCCCAAATGGGATATTGTTTTTATCTGAAATCTGAAATTAAATGAAAAAGATGATTTAGGTATTTGTTTTGTAAGCTATGATAATAATTTATAATGTAGAATATATTTTTCTTATTATTTATTTTTTCTCCCATTTCTTCCTGTCATCATTCATGTGTACATAGTCCTCACTTTCCAGCTGCGCTTCGTGCTTAGTATTTAACTGGCTTTTCATTGTGCCGTCCCTTTAAGAATGAAATATGTAATGTAAATGAGCTCTGTTTTGATTGGCTGCTCTGTTATTTGAAAATAACTTGTTTAAGGCAGTACTTTTTTAAAACATGGTTTACCGACTCTTTAATGTTAGATTTATTTTTTTGTCTTGATATGGGCCCTTTAAGAGGTCCCAGTCCTGCCCTCATTCTTGATTAAGGTTATTGACCTGAGTGCTCAAATCCTAAAATAGACGGATTAACCAACTGTTGTGTCGTAAAACGCTTTTATACTTTCTGAATAAATGTTTGAGCTGTATGTGCAATTCCTCCATCTGTATCTCCAACAAGTAGACAGAAGGACTGATCTGAGACCAGAGCTTTGTGTAAATGACTGCAGAGTCATGGGACCCTCGTTAAACACAAGCACGGGTGTGGAAATGAGAGACAGGAGCAAATAAAAATGGCCTTTTAATATGTTGGCCTAGCTCCCAATTTAGGTCCAAAACCATTGGTCTGGTTTTTTTTAAACAGCCCATATATTTCTTGCTTCCCCCCCCCATTCATACCCTTCTCAGTAATCAATAGAAAAGCCTTGATTGTTTTTACAGCAATCAAACGCTTCCTATAACTGCTGATGAGCTTTTTGCACGTCTCCACTGGTATTTTCCCACAGACTGGGGCAGTTTGCAAAATGTATGAATATTGTTGGACGTACCACCTTTTTTGTTCAAATGTAAATAAAAGCTGAGAAACATTTTTCTCCACCATGGCGCCTCTTGTACATCGTCTTATCTTCTAGGAGATGCCTGTTTCCTTTCTAATCAAGAAGAAACTTGCTGGTTGAATAAAAGTAACTAAGTCAAAAGAAAAAAATAATAAAATGAAAAATATATACAGTACTGTGCAAAAGTCTTAGGCATCTGTGCCAATTGTTTGAAACCATTTATATCAGCATTGGGTTTGTTTCTGCCAGCAAAAACACAAGAGAACATTAGAA
>JBBPDC010020079.1:0-12875 GCA_037974485.1 Hemigrammopetersius urotaenia | reverse complement strand
GTGACACAAGGCAAACACAAGGCAAAACAAAAGTCAAAGCAAAACACGGTGGCCATCTATGGCCCTCAGCCGTGACACCCAGTACTTTTTTCCATGTAGTGTACCAGGAACTAGAAGTCCAGTTTTATAGTTTTTAGTTACAGTTCAAGACAGTTACCAACAAGAGAAAATACTGTTACTAAGTCGCAGAAAATACTATTGTGGTGATGAGTCTCATTGTCTCAAACTAGATCTGTTATATTCTTTCCTATTTGGGCCAGTTCTTGGTCTTCACTGTGGAAAAAACCATACAGTTCAGGAATTGTGTTTCTGTAGTATTAATATACTACATTTTTATACAGCTGTGTTGGGCCATAGTATGAGGTCATAGTAGTGATCCAATCTCATGCCAAATTACTTATAAAAAGTTACTAGAAACATAATTGTAGTGTGTTTATAACTGTCTTTTTGGAATGGTTCATTCTAGCTATAGCTCCACCCTGAATCCACTCTATCATCATCACACACACACACACACACACATATATATATTGTGGGCGCTGTCAACTGGTGCGGGCATGAACACAGACACAGGGAGACAGAAGTACGTGCAATAGTGGTGATTTATTTACAATTAAGTGGAAGTGCGCAACAGTGAAGGAGTGCAGGAGGACATGTGAATGGTTGGGTCTTGAGACAGGCAGTGAGGAGGTAAACAGGGTGGTGTGAGCAGGCTCGGCGACAGGTGGGTGACAGCAGGCCTCAAAGCTTGGGCGGCACCAATGACATTGCTAGCAGTGCAGGAGGTTTTGATTCTGTGCGATAAGGAAGGTAGAGATGACTGGATCAGCAGAGAGCGCATACCAGCTCTCCGTGCTGCAGTGCACGGGCCCTTTTATATCCACCGCTGTCCTTGTTGATGGTGAATGCCGGATCTCCGTCAGCTGCTTGTTCTATAGCACAGAATTCCCATTTCGTGGAGAAGAGCTGTCGCTGTCCCAGGTGCTGAATCGGCTCGGTGGTGGTGTGCCTGTGTGGTGTTGCCATGTTTTCCGCACCTCCGCTGTGGCTGAGTGAGGAGCACTTGCCCTTGCACAACGAAAAGTTTGGACTGGTTTGTTGCTGCAGGCCTGTTTGTTGACTCTCGCCTGTGGACAATTAGTATTGGATTGGCCTCAGTGCATGTGTCCTATGTTTTGCTTGAAACATAATACTTCAGTCTGCATTGTATTAGTTATTAGTCACTGCCAGTCAGGTTGTGCAAACACAATATACACTATATGGACAGAAGTATTGGGACACATTTTTTCAGGGTTTGGGCTTGGCCCCTTACTTCTAGTGAAGGACCTTCTTAATGCTTCAGCATACCAAGCCATTTTGGATGATACTATTCTTCCAACTTATATAGATGCCAAGGGGGACCGATTCCATATTAAAGTCTACAGATTTGAATGAAATGTCATTAAAGTTCCTGTTGGTGGAATGATCAGGCGTTTCAGTAATTTTGTCCATATAGTGTAGCTTAAAGTACAATACTGCCTTACACTATGAAAGTTCAAAATTTGTTCCTTTACCTTCGTTTAAAAGTTCTGAAGACCCTCCTCTAACTTTGTTTTTGTTTCTTGCAGTTCAGGGGATGAACACCTTCGTTGGAACACTGAAGGTAATTTTCCAAAAACTCTTTCCTCTTCTTTAATATTCCTCAAGCAGCATCAGTTTCTTCTCACAGACTTTTACAGGCTATTTTTTCACTCTGATACGTCAAACCCCGCTTATTATGTAATAAAAATTATTTGTAATACAAGTAAAGCCCCCATCATCTGGGCGCCGCTTCCCCTTCAGGAAGTGAGTGGGTTTCATTTGAAACGTATTAAACGCTGCTCATGATTGATATGGTGACATTTCGGAGGTCTGACAGGTGAATATTAACAGGGCAGCGCAGCACTAAGGGAAAAAAAAGCAGACTTCTGAAACTTTCAGGTAACTTTCAAGCCCTTAAACACCGGAGGCCTTAAGAATAAGTGTTCAGTGCAAAGCATTAATCAGTAGGAGTAATTAAAGAAAAAAAAATGTTGTACCGTTTTAAATCCGACAACCTTTAATCTCGATACAACAGGATGGGATTAATAAAAATTGAAGGTGAACAATTTCTGATGCATTTCATTTGGTCTCTCTCTTTCTCTGTCTCTGTCTGTCTTTCTGTCTCATGTTCTCTATCTCTCTTTTATTCTGCCTGTTCATTCTCTGTCTCTTTCTTTCTCTGCTTCTTTCTTTTGCTGTCCCGTCCTTCTGTCTCTTTCTCTTCTTTCTTACTTGTCGCTTTCTCTTTCTTTCTCTTTACTTACTCCCTCTTCCATTCTCTCATTTCCTGTCTCTCTGTAGTCATCTTTGCTCTCTCTTTCTTTATCTCCTTTCTCTTCCAGTTTCTTTCTCTTTCTTTGTCTCCTTCTCTTTTCACCCTGTCTTTCTGTCTTTCATGTTCCCTCTCTGCCATCTATCTCGACTTTCTCTCATACTGTCTCTCTCTCTTTCTCTGTCTCTCTGTCAATGTCTTTCTTTCTCTGTGACCTCACTCTCTCATCTCTCTTCTTACTCTCTATTTCTCACTCTCTCTCTCTCTCTCTCTCTCTCTGTGTCTCTCTCTCTCTTTCTTTCTATCTTTCTTTCTTAATTCTTTCTTAATGTACACTATTAGAAAAAAATATCTGAATGCTGCAGCCCTGTCTCTTACTTAAGAGCACTGTTCATTCATGGACTTTGGGTCAACAGACTCTGTTTGGTGAGGTCTTGTCTGGCGTCTCAGTCTGACCTGTTTGTTTAGCTAGAGTGGCTAATCTACCCTCCCTCATCTCTGCCTGGCCCACAGATGGACAGAAAGACATTGAGGATGAGCTGAACACTGGGCTGGAGCTCGTCGACTCGTGCATCAGATCCTTGCAGGAATCTGGCATACTGGACCACCAAGAATACGGCACATCTGACCGTGAGTCACTCACTCTTCAATACCCAAGGATTTTGGTGGCTAATACAAGCTTTCTTGTAGTTCTTCATATTAAATGTATTATTTTTCACTATTGTAAAACAGATTCTGGTTCTAAGATTGGCTTAGCCATCTATTGTAAAATACAGCGCCGGGAGACCACTGCAGTTTCTTTTTAAAGCAGCATCTAGGGCTGGGCGATTTGGCCTAAAATCAAAATCGTGATTGATTGAACATTTTAACTCGATTACGATTAATGAACGATTATTTTATTTATTTTTATTTTTTTGCCCTCATAGTTCACTGACAAGTTTTGTACAGTAAATATGCTCACATATTAAAAGTGAGAGATTTTTGAATGAAGGGTGCATTACTTGATTTTAAAATAATTGAAGGAAACACACACACTATCTACTATCTATATTTTTAAAGGGAAAGTAATCCAAATAATCGACCTCGAAAAATTTGAACGATTATAGGTTCTGAATGTCGATTTCGATTACTTTTCTATTAATCGCCCAGCCCTAGCAGCATCTCTATGAGTGTTACAACCATTCCGTGCCAGTGTCTGTTAAATTCCTACACAATCAGCACCTTCTGCTTTATGAGGTACTGATTAGTGATCACCTGAATCAAACCTTATTTACTGAGAAAAAGTATAAAACACTGCTGTATTCAACACTCTCCTCTCACAGTGTGACCAGTTGGATGGTAAAACACTACTAGAAGTGCGTCAAAGGTAGTTATTGATATTTTGTTTGAGTGATAGGATTTGTTTTCTTTGAATCATTGAAGTTCTGTAAAACACTGCATCATTTCTCTTATTTTGATGTCATTTTCTTTAAAATTATGTTTTAAAGATAATGCTCTATTAGCTTAGCACTATACACGGGTGCTGGAGCCGTTATATTAGATCATCATTCGTTAATTCCCCCCCCCACTTATCCACCCAGCGCTGTAGCCATAAATAGGGTCACCAACACAGAACTGTTCCAAATTTCAAAGATAAAAGATATGTTCCACATTGAACTGATACAGAACACACTTTGTTCCGTATTTTTGTGAACCCATGATAGACAACGCCACCTCCCTCACCCCATCCCAGCTAGTAACCCCGCCCCTTTCCAGACCACACAGTAATGACCCCCGAACATTAAAAAATCTCCCGACACCCCTGTCACACACAGCATCTCCCAGTTGCCATTTTCCTTTGACTGTCAAACATTCTAAGCGTTATAATGAATAAGTTATTAATACAAATGGAGTGTTACTAAAAAATAAGGAGAGTCCATTCAGTATAATGTCTTTGGAAAGTGAGGACTACAGATTTCTCTTTTTCTTGTGTCTTCTCTTTTTCTTTTCTTGTCCCAGTGCTCTTTGAGGAAAAATGCATAAAAAACAAGTTATTCAGAATTTATATGAATTGCTCTCACTGGTTGTCCTGGTAGAATGGTGGGGGGCAGGTGTAGCTTAGTGTGGCGGCTGAGAGCTCCTCAGTGGCTACTGCAGGGCAAGGTACAGAGACCATACATCTTCAACTGTTTAAGCTTATTTATGCTAAAAGACTCTTGAGCATGCATCAGCCGAGCATGTCACTCAACAGTGAGTTTTAATGCATTTTACTTTTAAAAGTAGTTTTGTTTAGATGTTTAGGCCTACTAATTTTCACCAGCCTTTTTAAATGGGTCTGCTTATTATGACATTATTAAGCTAATGCATTTTGGTAGATTATAGCAGTTCTGGATTTGATTAATAACAGACAACAACGTTTTTTTCACTTTGTGTGTTGCAGTTTGAAAAAAGACACCCTAAGTAAACTCAGTCAGTCTGTAAATACTATTAGAGCCTGTTGGCTCACTGAATTCCAAACTGACTTTTCTGAGGACTGATTATGGTCTGTTAATCCCACAGAGAGCCTATTAGCATCAGAAAAAAGTCTGCATCAGTCACCACACACAGCTTTAATATTTATTTAATGCTTTCCTTAGGGCAGTATTCGTAAATCTACATGACACCTGCACAAGTCTTTTTTGGCAACGGACATAAACCTACATAAACATTTATAAAGATTCCAACAAGAATTGTTGTTGGTAGTGTAGGTAGACTTCTGGATGCTGCCCTGCAGTACAGCAGTACCAGTGTCTGTGGTGTGTGACATCACATCGCTGGTGTGTAACGAGTGGCTGACTGAGTGTGCATTTGTCAGAGTGAGGTGTGGGGCAGGTCAAAATGATGATGTGTTGTTTTCTAACACAATAAACTGAAGTATGGAACACAAGTCCAAATACTTTTTGAGGCAACTGTAGCTACCACCAACTTTCTTCACCACAACTATGATTCCTAGTCACTGGAGTAGCTGGTGGCCTGGTGGTTAGGGATCTGTCCCTGAAATCACAAGGTCATGGGTTTGAAACTCAGGACTGCCAGTGGCACCACTAAGGTACCATTGAGTAAGATACCGTACCCATACACTGCTCCCCAGGCGCTGTGTTCCTGACCCTGCGCTGCTTCAATTGGCTAATGGGTTAAAAGCAGAGAACCATTCTGTGCTGTTCACACTGTGTGCTGTGGTGCGTTCATGTATGACAAATGGACACTTTACATAGTTTACTTTGAAATTTGGGCAGTTTTGTCATTAGGAACTGGTGGTGTGAGATGCTATTGAAAAAAAGCATAGCATTAATTACTGTTAACATTCCAGAGAATTACTCCCACACCTCTGATACAGTGCTGTAGCTGCAAGCCCTAATGGAACCTAAAATAGATTGTTTTGTTTAGTTGTTGCCTGTACTGATAACAAGTCAGAGCCTTTAACCTGCTATATCTGTATATTTTTTTTTTTTTGCGCTACTGCATTGTGGCACAATAGATATTAATAGTCCCTCCCGTTTCTGCTTGGATAGTAACTCCGTTGTCATCATTGAGGTCCTTAGCTGAAGTATTTGCAAAAGCACGTTCATTATAATAAGAGGTTCTATAATAGAATGCAGGGAAAAGACTCAACAGTATTGTTCATGCTAATAATATTGTTTGCTTCTGTGTTGAAATATACAAGCCAAAGACCATGCTTTCATTTATTACATTTCCAGTGGAAGCAGTAGGTGTGCGTTCATCTTAATCTTAGTAAAAGAACTGCTATTGTTTATAAACTAATAGTGGATCCATCGTTTACATTTTAATGTGTTTTTTTGAATACATACTTTCAGATTTTCTGCAGAAACATTTTTCCATGGTTCAACCAGTTCAGCCTCCGAAGCTGTTTGCATTTTCCACACACCATCCATGTTAATCTCAATACCAAATTTACACTCATCGATCCATAAAACTTTCCACCATGTGTCTTTGAATGTTTTGGTGGAGATATTCTAATGTGCTCCGAGATCTCGTCTTCAGCCATGAAAAAGAATTGCGAGGCACCTGATGTGGATGAGTTTTGTGTATTTATTTGTATGTAAACTAAGGCCCTTCTTACTGTTCTTACTGTTAACTACCACATATGGACAAAAATATTGGGACACACTTGTTTTTCATAGTGTGGACTAGGCCTCTTATTTCTAGGGCAGGACAATCTTAATGCTTCAGCAGAACAAGCCATGGACAACGCCATGCTGCCAACTTTGTGGACACAGTTGGAGAAGAACCTTTTCTATTCCAGCATGACTGTGTCCCAGTGCACAAAGCGAGCTCCATAAAGACATGGCTGGATGAGTTTAGTGTGGAAGAACTTGACTGGCCCATACAGAGCACTCACCACAACACATTTGTGATGAACTGGAACAGAGGTTGTGATCCAGACCTTCTTGTCCAACATCAGTGTCTGACCTCATAAATGAGCTACAGAATGAATGGACAAAAATTCCCATATAAACTCTAAAATCTTGTGGAGAGCTATTTATTTGCAATGTCATTAAAGTCGCAGTTGATGTAATGGTCAGGTGTCCCAATACTTTTATCCATACTGTGTATATGGAGGATTGAAAGGATATTTCCAGTATGCACAGGTCCCCTTTCTGCACAATAATTTCTTCAATTTAACACAGCAAGGTCAAGTATGAATTGACATTGAGACCATGTTACTGTTTATTGTGCGTAAAAGGCTGTCGGTATGGTTTGCTCAGTTTGCTGCTGACCACACATCACACTGTGGTATGAACCCTCAATGGTTATGTTGCTATGTGCTGGTAAAAACAAGTAAAATTCTACCCTAGAGCCTCCCAGTGCTTGTGACCTTCCAAACTGTCTCAGCAAATTTGTACCCCTGCTCCTAATTATTTTCAGAGACAAAAGTTAAATGCCACCGCAGTTTCCAGAACTCCCATTGTACCGTCCTAGGTGCTGATTTCCTCTCAGTATTAAACCGTCTCCATCAGTACATTGTCAACCAGCTGTACAAAGTGAGATCCAATAGAGTTTATTCTGGGTAAAATGACCATCCATCCCCTCTGCTATTTGATCAATTTAGTTCACAGCAGAATTCAATGTACTCAAAGCACTTAAACTGGACAATTTCACTTAAAAACGGGACAGAGTAAACTGCACACTGATCCGGGACCTCTGGTAACTGTCTGTGGGTTCTTTTCTTTAGATTAATGAAAGTGACCGTGAATTATAATAGTGAGGAGCTTATCTAAGGTTGTATTATTGGTGGAGAAAGATAATCTTCTCTAAAAAGTACTTTAATGCCATTTGAAGTCTATTTGAGTGTCAGTGGAAGTCAGTGGGGGTTGTGTGCCATTACCCACAATGCTGTGAGCACGAAATGAGTCCGATGAGTGCGCAATTTTCAACCTCGGAAAAGTCAAGAGGGAGAAATTGAATTATATTTGGAAAATTGTCTTGGTTACACTGCGTACATGCTGTTTGAGGCAGAGCCATTACCTTGCTGTTGCTTGTGACCATGCTGTCTATATCCACGCACTTAAAAAAAAAAAAAGTTATTTGTTTTATAAGAGTAAGGGAAACATTTTTAGAGCCATTTTAAAAAGATTCTTTTTGGAACCATTTAGTCACACAAAGAACCGTTCATGCTTTCAAATGGTTCTTCGAGTGGTCATGCTCTACATAACCATTGCCTTTACTAAAGAGACCTTGAAAAACTTTCATTCGGATGTAGAGATTTTCCCAGAATACAGTAATAAGTTCTACTTTAGCCAGGCACAGTGCAAGAGTAGACTTTCTACATTAACCACTTAGTATGACTTTTCTGTCTTTAAATTGATGTTGCATTAATTATTTAGAATGTAAAATCATAAAGATATTATGAGTTTAGATTTCTCACACCTTGTGAAATTCTTAGAACATACAATGGGACAGAAACTCATTTCATGCGAGTGCGTGGGCCATTCTCACTTACCAGTTTTTATTAGATAGTATTAAAAAAGATACCACAAAGGATTCTTTGAGTGATGAGAAGAATAATACTCATTTCCTAAAGAACCATTTTTGAGTTTCTTGCCAGCAGTCTTCACCATCCCTGGTCCTGCAGCTCTACCATTCTGAGAAGGTTGGTTCCAGTCCCAATCTGCTACACCTGCTTGGGCAATGAACTTCTTCAGAAGCATCATGTTAGAGGCAGCTTGGAGCTAAACATGGCAGGAAAGTAGATCTCTAGGAGGATATCAAGGCTGGTGACCACTGTTATACAAGTATATGGAGCTTCTTTTAAATAGGTTAGGGTTAGGTCTCCTATGGCATTTTGCAGGGAACCCATCCTGTCCCCTGATGGCTGGCATATTTATTGACTTAGTCACCCAGTAAAAAAGTGATGGTATGCTTGTAATTCACTATTTTAATGCTTATCACAGACCCATTGAAAAAGTGTCCTTATCTCTTTATGCACAATAAAGATGGAGAACTTCAGTGAGATGCCGCTTCTTCACATTGTGATTCGCCCTGCAGCCCTGCTAGGCCTGAGTTTCCCCATTAGAAGAAGTGACGTGATCTTTTTTTTCCCAACTACTGTTTAGTTTAATTGACTCCTTTTGAGAGAACTGAAGTTGTCTGTTAAACCTTGACTGCTGTGGATTTCTATTCTTTCCAGCGTATGGTGCTCTGAACTTTAAATGAAGTTATTAGCCTTGTATACTCTCAGTACTTTTGAAGGAAATAAATGCACTTTTTCAAATCAAATTCGGAAATGATTAAAAAATAGATATGAGATTTGCCAGTTTGACACCCCGAGGTAGCAACGTTTTCAGGGAGCGCGCGCAGCTCGAGCATGTTCCAAAAGGACTATGAATCATTTCTAGGAGAGAAAATATGTTTGCGGTGATAGGCCTGGAAAGCAGGGAACTTTGACTTTTTTTTTTTTTTCGCTTTCCTGTTCAGGGCAGAGTGGCTTTCAATAATTCATCCATTATAGGGAATGAAGACAAAATAGCTGCTGCTTTTGTGGAAGTATCTAATGGAAGCGATGCTTTTGTACCTCTGCTGACAACCTGGCAAATGCTTTCCTCACACCCGCCTTAAGGCTTTATTCTGTAAGTAATTACTCCTCGGATCTCTTCAAAATGCATTCATGACCTGCACGTGCCAAAGGAGGAGGATGACATCTCGAGGATTCTTGAAATGTCAAGCATGCTATCACTTTCTTTGTGATAGAAGATTGCTACATCAAGTTCTCCAGGTGAAAGATCAATGTTTCGGTGCTGTAATACTGGTGCAGAGGCAGCAGAGTCTTTAAAAAAAAAAACGTCTCCTTCATGAAATATGTAAGGAGTTGCATGGATTTTTGACCTAACCAGCAACAGAGGGAACTCCTACTGACCTTTTTCCCACCTCAGGTGAAGGCCGGTGTGTTGGGATATTTAATCTGGGCAAGTTTATTCCACCTCTTGTTCTGTTGTAGCTCAACAAATGTTTTTCAGAAAGGTCACTCTCACTAGGAGCTCATGGGATCCCTGTTGAAATGTTCTCCAATGTACACAGTTATGACCATCTAGCTCAAATAGGAGTGGTTGGGTCTGAATGGTGATGCCAGTCAATATCAGTGCCATGGGAATACTTGAATCTATTAAGTCCTCTGTATGACTGTGATTGCAATCATTTGTAAGCATAGTAGGTATCCGTGGCATCTCTCACTTTCTGGATCTTACGGGTCCGGCTCTTTGATCCTACAGAATGCAGAAGTATCTTTTGATGTTAGCTGCGATCCATTACTTATACGGAGAAATCATCCCTTTTTAGACTAATCCATCCTACATTTGTGAATCAGGTAAATGCCACTCCATTGGATTTTGTTGCGATTGATGATGGTAAGATACCGTAATATATGTTTAAAGGTAAGACACCTTCTTGTCCAGGTTGGCTCACCCTTCCAGTGCTGTAGTAACCTGCATTTTTCTGGGACAACTTACCAGTATAAATTCAGTATAACTTACCAGTATAAATTCCGGATGGCATTTGATGCCATTAACCCTTAGAACATGAGTGGCACAGATCCCTCTTACAAGCGCAACAAATGGTAAATTGTCGGCATGCGGCTAAACAGCTTCTTAAATGGAAGTTCATCCGGTTTGTGTTGGTACTCGAGGTGTCCAACGTCAAGCTGATCTTCGTTTGGTGCCCCTGTGTCATGTAAAACCGAAGTTATTATAATTTAGAAACCTGTAATAATAAGTGTTAAGTGGTCATTTGGCATATATGAACACAGCACAGCACACAGTGTGGACACTGTGAAATTCTGTGACCTTTTGAAGGTAAGCACTAGGTCACCAGCTGCCCCTTATATGGAATAATAACTTACTGGAGTTTTAAAAATGACATCACATGCAAATGCCCATAAAGAACAAATATTTTTGATTTTAGAAACAAGCAGACATAAACTTTGAACTTGGGTGAAATAACTAAATATAATTTTATTTTGGCCATAAATGTATACAGAGAAGCTGAGTCGCATTTGTTTGAGAGGGTGGTGAGTGAGAGGGCTGTATACAAATGTGGGCCTGCGCTTTTGACTGTTTTTAAGCAGCACAGCACAGAGTTACTGTAAATATTTGTAGATAGTTCAATTTCCTATTATAATGCTATTGCTTGTGTAAAGCAAAGCTTTCCGAAAGCATTAATCTGTATGCTTGTGGGTTTTAAAGTAAAATAAGAGAGACATTTTCAACAGATCTTCTTGTTTTATTAGTTAAATTATAAAAACAATCTTTTTATTGTATTGGCTGGGTTCTTTTGAAAACAGGGAATGAGATACTTGTGAATTACACATTTTGAATATTAGAAAAGAATATGTAATGTATAAGTGGGTAAAGATGCCCTCTGGGATCTAATGGTTAAAGTAGGCATGTCTGGACACCTTACATCTGGAACTTTCTTTGAAGGAAGGCAAGGTGATAAGAAACTCTCCATATCCTCTGAATCCCAGGGAGTCAATGATGGAGTCTTATATGATGGTGTGAAGCTGATAATTCATATATAAATGAAATGTGACTTCATTTGAATGTCAACGGTGTATAACATTATTATTGATTCTAACGGCGATTCATCTTGTCATATGACATGAATGACCACCCTTGTCACAGGAGGAACCATAGGATTAGTATGCAACGTCTTCTCCTGCATCCCATTTACTCTGTCATAACCTCTTCTTTGGAGCTTCCAGCGTGGGCCGTTCTGTTCCTCAGAGCTTCACCTGTCGTGCAGTCCAGTCACATCGCCTTATGTAAATGTACAAATCCTGCCAATTTCATGGGATCAGATTGCTTTAAGAAGCAGCTCACTGCACTGTCGCCAAATGGCTTCGTGGCGAGAGCGAAGTCATCTTTATCAGACTGTCATGTCTGATGTGTTACATTCGTGAATATGAGCACTAGCTATGGACTTTTCTCTAGTCATGGAAAGCAGCCGTTACAGTATCCAGTACTGAGACCCGGTGACCTAGTTTGTGGTCTGACAATGGTGATCTCTACATTTAGAAATAACTATGCGCCTTAAAGAGGCAGCCCTGTCTTTGATTAAGACTCTGAGCCTGCTGGCTTCTAGGAGTAAAAAAAAAATCCTGGGAAGAGAGATCTTGCGCTTCATTTGTCAAAACAGCCATTGCACATCAGTGGAAACCTAGATGCAGAGAGCAGGGCCGTTTCTGGCCATAACAATGGGCCGTTTTTATTATCTGCCCAGAGCAGCTTGATGCTTCCAGCTGATAGAGGGTCCATGGATTAACGTCATGGGCACAGAACCAATGCTGGCTTTTTTTTTCCTTCCGAGAAAAATGCAGGTGTCTTTAAACGCGAAAGCACGGCTTTAGAAAAGGTGTCTGTGGTATACAGGAACAACAAAAAAATAAAAGCGCCAATCATTGCTTTCCCAATGCAGTCTGAGACTAATCTGCCTGATTGAGACTGATAGTGCAAACATGCTCGCACTGAAAGATCCATCAATTTTGACAGGGCTCTTGACAAATTAAGAAGCGCTGATGTGATCTAGCGGGCGCTCGGAGCGGAGCTTTTATGGCTGGCCTTTGTTCACACAGCTATAAAGTCTCCAAAAAGGCATTTGTGTATGGCACACCGTGTGCACCCTAATATGGTGACAAACAAAACGAACCAAAGCCCATTAAAACTGTTAAAGAATTAGACCTGATTCGAAATCTATGATATGGCTAAGCAAGTGGTTGCTATGGAGCCGTGTGGGTGTGTTGCGCCAATGTATAAAGGGTGGTTTGCTGAAATGATGTTACAAATAGAGAGGGAAAAAAAGGGCTTTCTTTAAAGAAACAACAAAAGATAGGAGGGATGTTGTGAAGATGTCACTTATCCAGGAGACTATTATATATGATTTAGTTAAATGGTTTCTTGTGTTAAATTCAACAAATGATGTGAAAGTGACCATTTGTCATACGTGAACACACCCCAGCACACAGTGTGAACAGCACGAAATTCAACCTCTGCATTTAACCCATTCACCAAGTGAA
>JBBPDC010020049.1:0-12876 GCA_037974485.1 Hemigrammopetersius urotaenia | reverse complement strand
TGTGTGTGTGTGTGTGTGTGTGTGTGTGTGTGTGTGTGTGTGTGTGTGTGTGTGTGTGTGTGTGTGTACATGCTTTGTGTAGGTGTCTCAGGCCGCAGCTGAGCTCCAGCAGTATTGCCTTCAGAATGCCACCAAAGATGCCCTCCTGGTTGGGGTGCCAACAGGCAGTAATCCTTTCCGAGAGCCGCGCTCGTGCTCCATCTTCTAAACGCGAGGTACCCAGTTCCTCCAAACACACACCAGAATCAGCGCAGTGCTTTATTTGTATTCATTCAGTCATTCGTTTAATGAATCTTCACTGCTTCAACCAAAAACCTGTTTTATACAGTTTCTCCTCTTACAGACAGAGTGGGCATGACGTTTGGGGGTTGACATTTGCTTCTTTAGTTTTGGGCTTATACATTACCAGTTAGCATTATAAGACCTACATAAACACACTTGTTTCCAACCATATCCAACCAGTAATCATAAAAGTTTACTTATTTGGCTTCTGACACTGTGAGTCTGCAATATTTCAGTTCACACATCCTTACAGTGACTTCCTGTTAGATACAGGACTGATAGTGGCACCACTGAGGTACCCTTGAACATGGTACTGTCCCCACACACTGCTCCCCTGTAGGCACTGTGCCCACTGCTTCACTTGGTGAATGGGTTAAATGCAGAGAAAGAATTTCAGACTGTTCACACTGTGTACTGTGGTGTGTTCATGTGTGACTATAGGGGACACTTTACTTTACGTTACTTTACTTTACTTTATCAAGCCTTGCCTTGCTAATGGCAAATTACTTTGAACTTTAAACATGTTATATGTTTTCAATATAGCCTTCTGATTCTGATTCTGATTTTCATCTAGGTCGTACCGCATATGACATACTGTGTCAAAAAAATGGATCAAAAGTGACCATCTTGCGTTGTGTATGACATACAGGGCCAGAAGTGCCCATGACTGCATACACAGAACAAAGTTGCCCTAATACGACTGTAGCACCAATAGCAATGCGTCTGAATTTGCCATTCAATTTACAAAGACTACAGTTTATCATCTTTCAGCTATCATCTTTGAGCTGCCCTTTAAAAAGCACAGTGAAAGAGAAAACAGATCAGGAAAATTCAGAGATGAAGAGATAGTGGTGTTGCTAATGGTGGTGTTGAATTGGTGAAACCTGAATGTGGTCTGCGGATACAAATTGCAACCTCATCATGGCATACTGCATTTCTTACTCATGAAGATCTGAGTTTAACCCGTGCTATTCTTGCAGTGTAAATAGTGCTATTCTATACGGTTCTTCTTGTGTTGTGTCTGGCCGCTGTGTTTGTGCCTCTGTACAGCAAGTCTCGCAATAGCATGTCGTCTAAAGCAAGTTTACACCAAGTTGGAGTAAAATAAACCTAAATCCAGCTGCTGCAAGTTGCTCAGACTTTAAGTTGAGCCGATTATGTAATCAGCCACTTCCGCATATCTTCCACATTTCGCTCGGCCCTTCCTTAAATGCATATGCATGAGCAAACAGGCCATAAATTGCACTTTCAGACTGAGGCGCAGATTTTGTACTAAACACATGGGCAGAATGCGTTGTGTGCACGAGGTGTAGTATATTGGACACACAGTAACAGAAACCACATATATAAGCTTGTTGTCTTCATAGTGGCCCCATGGCGCAGTGCGTAGCACTGTTGCCTCACACCTCCAGGGGTGTGTGTGGTGTTTGCATTGCTCCGGAGTCTCCAGTTTCTCCCAAATTCCAAGGACATGCAACTCTAGTGAGTTGGGATTTATAAGTTGACCGTAGGTGTGAGGTGGTGTGTGCACACTGTGGTCGGCTCTCATCCACGGTGAGTGAATGAGTCTTTATGGCTCCAGTGCAAAGCTAAAGAAGCAAACTTCAGATGCTAAACGTGCCTTGGCTGATCCACTGTATTTGGGGTTAGGAAAACATTGTCAATTTGAATTTTGGCTGAAATATCATTATAAACCTTAAGTGCTAGTCTCACTGTTCACCAGTTTGGGATGGATTATGCTGTTTTAAAGGAATTATAATTAAGTGTAAAAAGTGCATTTTCTCTAAGAGCATTTCCTTAGAGGCCCACTAGACTAGATTACTCAACCTGGAATTTCTCGAAGGCCACACACAGCTGCGTGCGCGGGGTATTTGTATCCCCGAGAGCTGGACACGTATCCGGTCTGCTCTTTGCTGAGTGTGGCCTGAGCGCTGGGAAGTTTCCGTGAGCTGGGCAGACTCGCTGCATCAACAGGAAGTTGGAGACAGAAGGAGAGAGTCATGGGGAGGGGTGTAGTGGGCCAAAGAAAGTCCAAGGGTTGCTACTATGAGCTAAGAAACAATCAAAATGGGCCCAGAATAGCCAGGGCTGAGCGGTATTACGTTATTATTATCATGTTAAATTATGCCCTAAGACTTTCTTGGGGTATATCAAATATCATAGAAAATATAAACCATTCATACGGAGCCTGAAAACAATGAATAATTAATAAAATAGAGCTTTCAGCCCATTATGACCTCATCTTATAGTATTCATTTACTTTTACCAATTGCATGTTTTTTCCTTTGTTCTTTCTTAGTTAAGGATGTGTTAAATCGATGAAAATACAAGACAAAAACACAACAATGCAATGCATCTGTTGCATTGTGAAGTACAGTGATGTTGTATTTTGCCAAACCTTTGCTATTCTTTGCAGTGGGGTTACAGGATCCCATTAATTTGTATAAAGTGGTATGAATAAGTCTTTGGCTTTTTAGAAACCAGTGCTTGTTTTTAGACTCAGGAAGTAGCGTAGGACTTCTGCTCTTGACCAGAGGGACTGCAAGGTTGCATTTTTTTTCTTGGCGGAGTTTAAGACAGTGTGGCTTTGGGGTTATATATAGATTTGGAGGATAGCTGGAGTAACTTCGGCCTTTCGCTTTTCCCAGTCCTCTGGTCTGGTGTGGGCTCAAAATATAACTGAAACAAATGGAAAAACTGACGTCTGCCTTTTCTTTTTATTGCAGGAATCACGTTGATGGACTCCTGGCTATTTACTATTATGCAAACATGGAACCTTTTTTTTTTTTATGACAAATGTCTATTTATTAAAGTATACACTTTAAGAATCTGAAAATATATGTTTTAACCTGTTATACTATCTTTGTTATTTTGTTATTTTGTATGACTTACAAGTCTATGATGTCATAATGCTGGTTTTGATATCCTAATTGGGTGATTAAGTCAAATTAGCTGAGCTCACCCCCCCCTTTTTCAAATGTTGCCATAACTTTTTGCCAAAGTAGAATTACAAAGCTAATGCAGTTAACATGTAATCAGGGCATGTATCCCAACTGTTAGTATCACACATTATGATCATAAACTAACAAAATTGTTATCCAATGGTAAACTGTCCCGGTTCAAGCTGTGCATGCATGTCTTTTAGGCATGCGTGTCAAAACAAGAAGAAAAACCCACTAGAATAGTGCTCATTTTTTCTGGTAATTTTTTAATAGGATATCAGCAGTTTGACTGTTCTAGATTAAACATAGACATTTAAAACTCTTCAGAGACATTCAATTTGCTTTATTTAAATCTTTGAATCTATCTAACACATGATAACGAGTGTTTGACCTTGATCTGTTGGCACGTGGCAGTTTTACAGTGACTCTTTCGGTTACGGGCCCTAGCGCAGAGATCCTGCAGACTGAAACCTGGTTAGACTATTCACAACTCGTGAAATTAGTCCCGCTTATTCTAAATCAGTGTTGATTTCTCTCCTAATTAATCTGCCCATGTATCCAAAAAACAAATGGAAGACACCCTGATTGGGTGATTTTTTAGTTTGACACATAGGATTTGAACACTTTTCAACCAAGGTTTATCAGTGTGATGATTAGAGTATTACCACAACCCTGCAAATGTAAAATGCAACAGATATGATTCTATGTAAAAAACATATTTGTATTTTTTGGTTCCCATAAATCATTAGATGAATGTATGGTATGTACTGGGGGGTTAATCAATGCTGTTTTCTTTAAAAATGGACAAGTATAGGTGGCTTAAAAGGTTGTAGGAGCAGCCATCATGAAGCTAGTACTCTGAAGATGCAAACTTTGGACACCAAGCATGGGCCTCTGCATTTGAAATAAATTGAAAATCCTTTTTAAGGTCATTTTCTTAGAACGGTTTCATTTTAACAAGAAAGTGTCAAGAAATGTATGAGATCCATTTTTGAAATAATTGTAAATTCGCTGGAAGCCCAAGAATTAATTATTCATTTCTGAGAAGAAGTTCAGTGGGAGGGGACGGGCTCTTCATGTGCAGAAGAGAGAGAAGAGGTAAGGAAGTATTCTGCTCTGGACAAAAGCTGATCATTACATAAACTAAAGAAATTTGAACAGAAACGGAAACATTTCTAAAAAAACATTTTTTTCTAATGAAACTGCTTTCATGGGCTCATATAATAATACATGCGTCTTTGACTTTACGACGTTGGTGGTTTGTGTGTGGTTTCGTGCTCTGCTGGATCCTCAGTCCCCCAGGACGTCTCCACCCTCCGCACAGCATAAACACACTCCTGCGTGTACAGTACATACATTTGATGGCACTTATTTCATTAACTTTAGTGCTGTTCATTCCATCCATCCGTGCTTGACGATGCCAAGAGAAGGTGGTGATTGACAACCTGCAGAGTCATTTTTGGCTTTTGCTGTGTTTTTACTATGGGTTTGGTCAAAATTATGAGTTAAAATTAAAGGTCTCCGTTCTATACGCCATTAGTATTTTAGTTTTCCTTTCCACCTACTTCTGTGTGGTTTATGTTCCAACCTCCTAAAAAAAAACGTATGAATGAAGACATCGTAAGGAGACCTCAAGAAAAAAACAACGCATATAAGCCCTTTATGACTAATCTCTGTTAAAGTCCTTTGTTCTGATTGGCTGCTCTTTGTGCTCTGTTCAGAAGCTCAGACTATAATGGGAAACAAAGCATTGAATTCAGACTAAAATCTTCAGGGACAGGAAAAACAGCTCTCTAGCCCTCATTTGAGATATGTGGATTCTTCGGAAGCTTGCAATGATTCATTCGCTTCCCGGCAGACGGTAACAGCACATCATTTAATCACCGCATGTTTCACCCTAATAGCCCTGCTACGGACTGACTGCCGAAGTCTGAATGGGCCTATATAAAACATGTTCATTACATTTACAGCGCAACCAATAAAACACACTGAAAAAACAAGGAAAATGTGTTTTCAGATGATATGGGCTCTTTAATGTCAAGGTTAGAGCTAAACGTTCATAATAACACCGGAAAGGCCTATCAGTTTCCCCCATGCTGGAAGGAAGAAATGCTGCAGGAGGACTAGAGATGGCACAGGCAGAAAAATGATAACAGGAACTGATAACTGTCTCCAGCTTCTTTTTTTTCCCACTTCTTCTGAACTCCAGTGAGTCCTCATGACCACGATCCTCAGTGGCAGTTGTGCGTGAGTGTCTGGGTAAAAAAAGAGAAAGACAAGTGGTAGAATGATATAGGTCCTAATACAAAGGATGATATATAATTTATAGGATGATGAAATATAAACTACCATTCAAAAGTTGGGTACAGCTAACTGAATATGTATTTTTGATTGGTTCGCTGTCTGTTTCAGAACCATTTTGTGTCTCACGACTTCCCCTTGGGAGAAACTGCAACACCATCCAAAATGCAGTTTCATTTGTATGAGAGAAGAAATTAAGTTCTTTTAATAAGCCAGAGTGCAGAAGAGTAGTTTTCTTTGGCATCAAAAATTCATTGAGACCTGATGTGTTTTCAAACCTGAAAAAAGCTGTTTATCATCTATGCTATTAAAACACACAATATGGACAAAAGTATTGGGGCGTCTAACCATTACACCCACTGAGACTGTTGTGACATTGCATTCAAAAACATAGACTTTTCAGACTGAGGTTTAGGGTTTTACTCAACCTGTTATACATGACACAGTCGTAAACCAAAGCTTAAAGTCAGTTTAGAGCATTAACCTAGAAAATATTTGGATGTTACATTAAAATTTTGAAAAGAGAGGCAGCAGACACCAAAAATCAGGTAATCTGTTCAAAAAAGTTCCTTTTTACAGTTACATTTGCCAAACATACAAAAATAACGCTTTGGAAACCTTCAGCTTACACAAACATTATTATTATAATAAGATCTATTGAAAAAAATGGTAAATAACAATGTACAAATATTTACAGTCACAAGTAAGTCTGTCCCAATAACTATCCTTTTCTCTCTCTCTCTCTCTCTCTCTCTCTCACACACACACACACATATACACACACTCTCTCTCTCTGACTGGACTTTAGTTATTATTTAATATATTTAGTTATTTTGTCTTTTAAACGTTTTAAAACTGGCAATGTCATGTTTTTTAAAAGTCTCTGATTGTACAGGATCACGAAATGAAGCTTGCAGAATACCAGTCTGCTGCAACACTATTCACACTGTGTTCCTACTTAGCATGATATCTATAACATATGATTGACTATAACATAGACTGCCTATGTCTGGTCAGCTACATGCTGCTCTTCACGCAGGCAGTGCTCTCATTATAGCTGTTTCCGTTGGGCCTTCCCTGAGACACTCTAGTTAATGGAGGAACTTCTCAATGAAAGGAAACCCTATGTTTTCCTGCTGCGGATTATGAAGTAGCTCATAAAGGCGGCCTGAGAATGGAGAGATAATGGAGAACGAGTGGAGAGGAGACAGACTCTGTGTTTATGTACTGTCCTTCCTCTGTGCAACATGCCAACTCATACTGTGTCATTCCATGAGCTGTGTCCCAAATCACGCCCCTCAATACTTTACATGCAATATTTCTCCATGCACACTACCATACAAGTGCAGGTAGTGGCCTGGTGATTAGGGAGTTGCATCAGCGATCAGAAGGCAGTGGGTTTGAATCCCAGGACTGTTACTGGCACCACTGAGGAACTCTTGAGCAAGGTACCATCCCCACACACTGCTCCCCAGGTGCTGCATTGGTAGATGCCTGCAGCTTCACTTGGTGAATGGGTTAAATACAGAGAAAGAATTTTACACTGTTACATTTTACATTTGTTACTGTTACAAATGTCTATATTTTTTAATACTATATATATTTTTTTTCATTGTAAAGTGTACTTTTATTTTATCTGGTTGCTTTTAATCTTTTGTTTGCTGCTCCTACCTCTGTACTGTCTACTTTCTGCTGTAACAATGCAAATTTCCCACTTGTGTTACTAATAAAGGTTTATCTTATCTTAACTTCACACTGTGTGATGTGGTGTGGTATTTTCACACATGATGAAAAGGGGCCACTTTACTTTGTTTCGAATGGCTCTGTGCTATCTTTTACACACCACTTAGTGCAGTAGTATGTATTTGGGACACAGTCACGGTTTCAGGGCTGTCACCAGGCCATAGCGGGTAACGGTGACATTCAGCAAGGCTGATATTTAGCAACGTTCATGACTTTTCAAAAATGTCGGTTAGATTACTTATCACTCACAGTGCTGTAACCGTGCGAACACAGTGAAATAGAGTGACTTTCATTTCCTGTGTCATTCAGAATTTGGGTCAAATCAGCGTCTCGGTGGGGGTTTGTGTTTAGCATGAACCTTTAGAGGCCTAAAAGCGAGCTGCTCTGTTGCAGAGATGTTTCATTTTCTTCTTTGGCCCTTAATTTAAGTTGGTCTGTTGAGACCTACAACCAACCCCCCCTCCTTGGTCCCATACACCTCTACTGTAAACAAGTTACAGTGTATGTATCTCCTTGATGAAACAATTTAACATCAAACCACTTTAAATTGCTGTTTGCACTGCAGTCACTGAACTATGTGTAATTTTTGAAAAACTGACGAAACTCCCCGTAAAGTGTTACTTAAGAATTGTAGAGAAAGTATAAGGATGGATTAATAACATTTGCAACATTTGTGGTCCAAGAAAATGACGAACCACAAAGCCAACACATTTTTCTCTCCTCCATTATCTCTGCTGATGGCAAACTGTGGATGCAAAGAGCTCAGACTTAAAATCTTGTTGCAAAAGCAGTTACACTTAATCAAGGTTTGGGCTTGGCCCATTACTTCCAGTGAAGGACAGTCTTAATGCTTCAGCAAGCTGTGTTATAGCTGCAAAAGGGGAACAACTCCATATTAGAGTCTATGTATTTGAATGCAATGTCATTAAAGTCCCTGTTGGTCTAGTGATCAGGCATCCCAATACTTTTGTTCATATAGTGTAGCTACATGATGTAGAACAGATGTATGTGATCTCAGATGTGGAAGCCGATTGTCCAGTAAGCCTCATGATTACCAACACTGTTGATAAAGGTGTTCTGTGTGTTTACTTAGCTCAAGCTCAACATTGCCATTGCGAGAACAGTCTGACCTTTAACTGAAATAATTTTAAAAATATATAAAAAAATAAAAAAAATACATGGGGGGGCGGGGGGGGGGGGCGGTGGGTGATTGTGATGGTCATACAGAAAAAAGCATTACACTCTTAAGTAAGGTGGAGGATCTGTGATGTTCTGGGGCTGTTTTTCTTCTAAAGGTCCTGGGAACCTGGTTAGGATACGTGACACCATGGAGGTACCAGTAAAATTCAAATGAAGATCTGGCTGCCTCTGCCAAAATCTAAAACTGGGGACAAATATCCAAAACAGGGCTCTAAGCCCTGGAGGATCTGTAGAGATTCAGAATGGAATTGTGGTCTCAGATTGAAATGACACAGCAGGATGGACAAGAGGGGTGTCTAAGGAGAAAACTCACTAATGTAAACAGAGGTTGCACAAAGTACTCAGTGCAAGGGTACCAATAATTGTGACGCATTTGGTTTTATTTGCCGTTAACCACAAAAACATTTCCTGACTTTTCAGGATGCTTTATGGGGTCAGGTCATGAAGAGGTTTCTGATTTGTAATAAAACCTGCAATAAGACCCCAAGCGTGAGAATATGTATGTTATCTTCATCTGACAGGTGTCGTGGATGTTCTTGTAATATTGATAATGTATTCATGTTTCTTTGCCTGCCTGAGTCCTCCAGTTTCATTGGCTGGCTAATTACTGTGCAATGATCTCGGTTCTATGTTTTGATTGGCTGGTTGAAATCCACACTGGATTTGCTAGCTGATGACTCCAGTCTGAGTGCCATGTCAATGAGTTTCAGTTGGTCTGCTACGTTTAAGAATGTAAAAGCACAAGCTATGACTAGAAATCATAGAAGCTTGTAAGATTTTTGCATGACTCAAGTAGTCAAACAGACTTTTCTACCCTCTTGTGGATCAGACATCCGCTAAGACTGCAGGATTCAGTGAGTGAGCAGCATTCAGCTCATTTAAAAAGCTGAAGTGCAGGTTATATAGTCGTTCAACACAGTGATGGTGATTAATGGTATATTCATTTATTCTTAACCACTGCTGATCTTTTGCACATATAAAGCACACAATTACATTCAAGTATAGTTGCTTGCCATCTGACTGCTGATGCAACATTTGTTTGAATGTTAAAAATATCTTGTACCATATTGCACATTTTTACTTCTAGTTTAGAGTTAATCGTTTATTTGTATATGCAGGGCTGTTCTTAGCAGTTTGGGTACCCTATGAGGAAAGGTGCAGGGCCCGGATTGGGTCCGGGGAGTTCTGGATGATGTGGGAGGGGGAGTCCCCCTGGAGCTCACGAAGGTGGTCTAATAAAAAGTAGGTCCATGTTGTGCAATGGTCTACCCAGACTGAGCGATTTTTGTGATATTTATACATGTGATATTTGTGATATCAATACATACACAAAAATGTGATATTTATACATTCCCAGTCCCACGGCCACATCCCCGATTCCCCTCAGCATCCTTCTCCCATCACACTAAGAGTCTCTCCACAGCATCCTTCTCCCAACACACTAAGCTCTCCTCAGGATCCTTCTTCCATCACACTTAGCGAGTCTCTGCTCAGCATTCTTCTCCAAATATGCTCAGAACCTCTCCTTAGCCAATGTCCAAACCAATGCAGTCTAACTTCAAAAAGTCCAACTCAAGCTGTACCTCTAATAGACTAATTCCTCATCCTGGTCCTCGTCACTCCCAGTGCAAATCTTAACGTACACCACCTCCAGCTTTGCTTCCTGTTTTTTTTAGTATATTTATGCTTATTCTGGGCGTCTTTTATGTACTCTCTCTGTAGTCACGTCGTCTTGTCTCACTGTATACGTGTATATAGCTGAGATGACAACAAAGTTCACCTTGACTTAGACTTTTGTCTTTGATGATCAGGCTGCAGCATTCTGCCAGTCAACCTGATTACAGGATTTAGCTAGCCAATCAGAGAAAGATGATCTTTGGGTATGGGCGTAAACTGCGTAGTATATTCAAATATGTTTAAAACATTGCATATTGGTAGAACGGTCAGGCGTCCTAATACTTTTGTCCATATAGTGTATTTTGAATTTGGAGTCTAGACAAACTCTGGTCAAGACTTTTCTAAACAGAGACTTGAGCGCCCCCTGGTGTGAGATCTCGGGGTCGTCGCTTGGTTCTTTTTGTCCTTTGCGAGGCTCCGTAGTAGAACTTTCCTGCCTCATGTTTACACACACGTGGGTGCAGCAGCATGGCGGCCCTCACATACGATGGGTGTAATTTCTTCAGGCAAAGGCTGGTGCTGTCGACTCTGAGCGGGAAGAGGGTCAAAATCAGAAACATACGGTCGAGAGATGACGAGCCAGGCCTGCGAGGTGTGTTTAATTCAGCATTAGAATGATTATAATGTGTTCAAGTTTAAAACATGTGCAGCCCTCCTGCCCCAGATCAGCATGAACATGAGCAGCATCTGAGCTCCTCAACTCCTTAACCAAACTAATCCAGTACACAGCTCAGGACACAGTACTCTTTCTTTTAATTGGTTCAGGTTAAATATAACTGTGTGCAGTGTGCATTTTTTGTGACGCTTTATTACTATTATTTCAATATATGTTGCAACTGAGAATATCCACTGTTTTCATATATATATGTGTGTGTATGTATATATATATATATATATATATATATATGTATGTATGTATGTATGTATGTATGTATGTATGTATGTATATATATATATATATATATGTATGTATACTGTATATGTAATTTGTATGTATGTGTGTATCTAGCTATATATATAGCTTAGATGCCTTTTTTGCAGTATTACTAATAGTCTATGAGCCACTTTATTTGGTTTCATTAATATGTTCATATGTAAATATCCTGCATTATAGCTGTATATGCATTGTTTTTTGTGACATCAGAAAGGCACTGAATTCCAACAGCTTTGTTTCCATGTTATGCATTAATTCAGAACTAGTTGTATGTTATGCATTCTAAACTCAAATCATTTTGCCTGCGATGCTACTTGTGAAGAATATTTTTGCATGTGTTCAGAAATTTAGCAAAAACCTGTTTGTCTCTTGTCAGATTTTGAAGCTAGTTTCATCAGGCTCCTGGACAAGGTGACCAATGGCACCAGAATTGAAATCAACCAAACAGGTGGGCCAAAACCTTTGACACCCCTCTTGTCCATCCTGCTATGTAATTTCAAATGTTTGGTAGCAACTCACCTCTTTTTTTTTTTAAATAAACAGCAATTAATCTGCATTTAGTCAATGCTTTTTTTGCTACAGGTGTTGTTAATTGGTTACGTTTACCATCTTTTTCTGAGATTCCTAGTTAAGTTTCCAGTTAAGATTTTTTGAAAGACGATTGTGCATCGTATTTTATTGTCCAGTTAAAACCATTTTTATGACCAAAGTAACCTATGAGTTATTATGGTTATTATGAGGAAAAGTAATAGGTCAATATTATGTTAAAATAATTATTATTGTTTATTATTATGAGCAAATACTGAATGATAAATGCTCTTTTGCTCCATTCAGGAACGGCTCTGTTCTACCAGCCGGGGCTGCTGTATGGTGGCTCTGTAGAGCATGAGTGTAACGTCCAGCGCTCCATTGGTTACTATCTGGAGGCCCTCCTCATGTTGGCTCCTTTCATGAAGGTCCCACTGAAAGCCATCCTGAAGGGTGTCACCAACGACCCAACAGACCCCTCAGTGAGTAATCTCTCCTACATAGAGATGGGATGTCCTACCATAAGACTAATGTTATAATTAAGCACATATTATACATATACAGCTCTGGAAAAAATAAGAGATCACTGCAATTTCATTCCATGCCAGCCTTTTTTTAATGCATGTGTGATGCTAGACATCATATATCTTCTACTGAAAGATCATTTTGACTGGAATGAGCAACAGGTGAGTGCAGTGTAGAAACACTGTAGGATTGAATCAGGCCATTTTTGGGGGCAGCTGGTGGCCTGGTGGTTAGGGACTTGCCCCTGCGATCAGAAGGTCATGCGTTTGAATCCACTGACAGCCTCTGCCACCACTAAGGTACCGTCCCCACACACTGCTCCCCGTGTGCTGTGTTCCTGGCTGCCCACCGCTTCACTTGGTGAATACAGAGAAAGAATTTCACACTGTGTGCTTTGGTTTGTTCACATACGACAAATGGTCACTTTAAGTTGTGGATTAACTCGGCACGACATTGTGTCTGTGGCCGTAATAAGAATGCTGAGCATTAATGCATCGTAATCGGAGCAGAGATCAGTTTTGGCACTTACTGTATGTGATTTGTTGAAAGATAGCCAATGATAACACAGGTCAAAATCATCAGAGATAAGTTTCTGTGGGTTTTGTAGTGTTTATCATGCTGATTTTTAAATCTGTGTTTAGTTTTTGCCGCATGTAAAGTTTTTGTGATATACTGCATGATAGTTGGTATAATGATCATATAATAATCATATGCTGAGTGTTTTTGAAGAAACAGTGGTAGCTG
>JBBPDC010020022.1:0-12880 GCA_037974485.1 Hemigrammopetersius urotaenia | reverse complement strand
GTAATGGGGTAGTTAAAGCTCCAGAAAAAAATAAGAGACCACTGCAAAAATATTCAGTATCTCAGGTTTTATCTTTTATAACTGCAAATATTGAACTTATTTTTAAACAGGTTTAGTTTTTAAGAACTGCTGACAATATTTCTCCTAATTTCTCCTAGGTTGTGTGTTTGTTTATTCATTTACCCTTAGAATACAAGCGGCACAGATCCGTGCTGGAGGCACAACAAATGGTAAATTGTCGTCATATAGCCAAACAGCTCTGTGTATGGAGGTCTCCCGGTTTGTGTTGATGCTCGAGGTTTCAGACGTCACTCTGATCTTTGTTTGGTTTTCCTATGTCACGCAGAGCCAGAGTTATTGTAGCTCTAAGTGAGTAATACTGGTTGTTTTGATGAATTGAAGTATTCATGTAATTCAACCAAAGTAAAACTATTTTGGCCAATCTTGAATCATTAAAGACAGTGATTCGCCAGTGTGGTTTTAAAGTGCCTGTTTTCTGCATTTTCCTTCTATTTATTTTTCCATTACATTTGTGTGGCTTTGTACTAAACTGTAATTCATTATTCATTGTAATTCATTACTGCCTGACCACATTCTAACCTAATTGTATGCCTTTGAATGAAACAGGCTGGGTTTTTTTTTGGAGCTTCAAGATATATAAGAATGATCTCTTTTCTGATTGGCTGCCTTGAATTCCAGCTCAGGACTAAAAAGTTCCTAGGAACTTCAGCATGAATGAGAGGGGCTAAACTGAATAAGAAGATATATGTACGTATGTTTGTGACATCACAAAAATTGTGGTTTGTTTTTTGCAGCTGGGTTTCCGTATGTGGAGTGTGAAAATGGACTAGTGGACATACATTTTAAAACATTGAAACAGTATTTGCATAATTCCAAGAAAGTGATGTGGCCCTTCAGTTATATTAAAAATGAGCACAATTCCAATATACAGCAGTAAACAGTACTAATATTTTGTCAGTATTGTGCAGCTCTCTGATATCAGCGCTGATGAGTTGAACATCTCAATAAGTCAAATAGGTGTTTAACAATGAATGCACATTGACTCTATGTGTAAATAATTCTTAAAACATTTTATAATGACTTAATGGAGAACTTTTGGTTGTTAGCCTTTGAACCTTTATGTATAGTTGCATGGGAACAGAAAACACTGCTTTTGAGATCTTTCACAAACCTTGTGATCAGCTTACAGTTGTTTGATTTTTCCTACTATGTTTGTTAGATGTCATGTAGGACAAGTGGGTTTTTTAGGAACGGGGTGTTGAATTTTGTCTTATTTTTAGCTTGAAGCAGTTGAAAATATGGACGGGTTAAAATAAAATAGACTGTTGGACATGTGCTAAAACACACATTAACAAAACTGAGGGTGTTAAGTAATGTATTGCTGGCAGCTCCAAGAAGATTTTTTTGACAGTTTAGAAAGACTACTAATGATGGACTCTTTCAGATTCTCCAGATGCTGAGCATGCATTTGCCAATCAGCCATAACATTCATAACATGGACAGCTGAAGCTTATAACGTCTAATTACAGTGGCTGTCAAGGGGTGGGAGATATCAGGCAGCAAGTGAAGAGTCGGACCTTAAAGTTTATGTATTAGAAGCAGGAAAAATGCACAAGAATGTGACCAAGGGAAACTTATAATGACAGGATGAGTAGGTGAGGACATCTCCAAAATAGCAGGTCTAGTTAGTACCAACCCATACTGGTCCAAGTAGGGACAACCGGTAAAAAAGCAAAAGGGTCTAGGACCCCCAAGGCCCACTGATGAAGACTAGCCTGTCTGGTCCTTATGCCCATCAGGCATAAATTTAGTAGCCAAATAGCACATTATCTAAACCAAAGATAGTTACTAAATCATTAATTCAAAACGGTGATGTCCTAGTACTCGTGACACTCACTATGTAACTTTAGCTGCAATGTAGAAAGTTTGTTCCCAAAAAGTCTCAAATCGAGTTACCTTCATAATAGCATAATAGCAAAAGTTTAAAGTCTAAACTGGATGCATTTCTGCAAGAAAAGTCTGATTGTGTGATTGATATAAAAGCGGTGCTTTGAGAAGGTGTGAACATGCCAGCTCTTACCATGCCATTTATGTTTAAGGAGAGCTAAAGTAGCTGCATTCATGGGCTGATTATTTTTAATTAAACCGCAACAAACAGTGACACACCTTTCCTTTTTTCATAACTCACCTTTGCTTTAGTGTCTTGAAGTTTTTTGAGTCTGCTGCGTGTTTTGCTCCACATTTTTTCTCCACATTTGTGTTTCTCTGCTATTTTCATTTCCCAGCCTCCTTGCTCGCTTTTGTTTTTTTAATGAAAATGACCATTCTGTCATACGTGAGCACACCACAGCACAGAGTAAACAACACGAAATTCTTTCTCTGCATTAAACCCATTCACCAAGTGATGCAGTGGACAGTCAGGAACACAGTGCCCGGGGAGCAGTGTGTGGGGATGGTACCTTGCTCAGGGTACCTTAGCAGTCTTGGGAATTGAACCCACAACTTCTTGATCGCAGTCCGAACGTCATAACCACTAGGCTACCAGCTGCCCCTCAACGATCAATACTTGGCCCCTGATCACCTGATTGATAAACTGTGCACACGCACCGAAGGAGATATTAATGAACGTATTGACATTGGAATTGGCTAAAAACATGCATGCTTTAGACTGCATTGTGCCAGCGTTGTTAAATAGACCTACACATGTAAATTCCAGACATTTTACAACAAACTGTTGACAGAAATGTACTTTTTTCATTTTATACGTTGATACCATTGTGTGAACCAGCGTCATAAACCACGTAATGGAACGAGTAGTTGTAGAGTTTTACAGGATCATCAGGCATTCAGCGACTCGAGTGTTTTGTTTTCAGGTACATTTGTTGTGGCCTCTTGCTCTGTGCTGATGCGTTGCTTGGTCTCATGTGTGATGCTGCATAGCATCCCTGGAAGTGACTGATGTTTTGTGAATTGCGTGACATCTTGTGTGTATGCGTAGGTGTATATTGCTGTTGGGGTGTTTTGTGCATAATCTGATGCGGCCCTGAGCAATTTACGTCACTGTTGTGTTGAACGTGTGTGTGGTTGCGCAGTTTGCGCCGCGAGGAACTGTGGAATCATTTAGAGGTCAGTGCGATGTTGTGCTTCTATTTTTGACTTTCGTCTCCAGACTGAGTCACTGCAGTGGTCCTGGTGACATCATTTTGTCTGTGCAGAGGCTTAAAATAGATTGAGTGCTCCTGACATTCACACATACACATTCTTTCTTCCTTTCTTACTGTTTCTTTCTTTCTGCTTCTCTCTTCACCCCTCTTTCTGAATGCATAGGTGCCTTTGTGTTTACACTAGAAGCACAGACGCTGGGTGAATTGACGCTTTCTCCGTTTATACCTAAATAAGGCTGCTCTGGCTTCCTTACACATCCTCTGCTCTTATAAACAAAGTGACACACTTGTGGATCCCATTCACAGTCCTTTTCTGATCCCATTCACAATCCTTTTACTATTTTTCTGATAAGAGGCTGTATTTGCGAAGACATTTCACTCCATTCCATTGCATCTGCATCTAGATATATATAGATATATATATATAATTTTTTCTTACGTTTATTTTACATATAACAGTGAAAACAGTGAAAAAATATCAGGCTCACACAAGTGTACCAGTGAAGTCAGTTACAAAATTCCACACAACACTTGTATGTGCAGCATTTGTTGTATTCATGTGTTTAAGTCGCATCATCTTCATGACTTAATTATCTCATGTGATGAGTCAGCAGTCCCTGTCTCACTAACCTGCTTTAAATGGACTTGCCACCTCTTAAGGAGTTTATGGTTAAGTGGGGTAGCCTTTACAGTGTGAATGTACATCATTTTCCTCTCACCCCAAATGCAATTGGTCAGTCAAGACGTGTTTGATGTCTGAGGTTCGCTTCTTTACTATTGAAAGCGTCTGTACTCTGATTAGCATAGTGGAAATCATGCATGAATAAATGTGCTGACAAAACTCGGGCACTAATTGCACTTCTGTGCAATAACAGTGAGAGAAACATCATAAGAAAATCCATTAAAGATTGTTGAACTGTTGTCCTGTGTGATGATTTACGCAGTTTGCATGATGCTGCCTGGTGAATATAAGTGTCCAGTACTTGTTAGCTACTTTGGTGTCACCGCTCGAGTGAAATAGATGTAATAACATTGACTTCACACAGGTATCAGTGGATGACTAGCAGTGTTGGGCACGTATCTTGGGCACATAAAAGTAATTACGTAGTTATAGTTACTAGTTACTTCTCACAAATAGTAACTGAGTTAGTAACTGAGTTACATCATTCTCAAAGTAACTAATTATCAGGCAAAGTAGCTATTGTGTTACTTTAAAAAAATTCTAATATATTTAATACAATTATAAAATAAATATAAAACATTGTACACTAATCTACACTATTTTAATGTTGTCTCTCTTGCGGGTAACTATATATCTAGATATTATTTTTTTTAATTCTCTCTGAATTAAAGTGTTAAGTGTTTGTGGTGGAGAAAAAATAAAGTTTTAGTTGCTTTGATGTCGTGGCTTTGTCTCCTCCTTTGGTAGCAGAGCTCACGTTATCACCTTCATTCTTAGCCATTAGTTGCTAGTGAGTTGCTTCAGTGGATTAGAGTTACATGCCACCGACGCAGAGAGACTCCTTTTTCCTGGGCATAAGTTGCACGTTACATTAAACATTTTGTTGGTGTGTGTGTGTGATTACTGAAAAAAGTATCGCCGTTAGTAACGCCGTTTATTTATAGCACCGTTATTCCCATCACTGATGACTAGTTAGAAATGACCAGCAGCTGGCAGATATTTCAAACTGATCTTTAATGATGTATTTTAGAATCAATCAGTGGTTTCTCAATCACTGATGGGCCGCGAAGGCTTTTGATTGGGCCATTATTTATTTTTGCAGTATTTAGAGAAGGAGGAAAATGGCTTTAAGACCATAAACAAAGTCTTTTGAACTCATTGCTCGAAACCGAGCCTGATAGCCATCAAATCTGTCCTGAGAAACAAAGTTAAATGACCTTAGTGGCTAGCTGAGGAGGCCTGTTGTGCAAGCTCACTAGCCTGGCATACTGATTAGCCCACTTACATAAACAGCCCTCAGTCACCCCGCGTGTAGCCGTTTGTGGGTTAAATACTTGTGTAATGGACTTAGGCTAATACGCTGCAGTGAGAGTGATTTTTTTTTTTCTCTTTTGGCTCTTTTCTGCGTAAAAGGTTCGCACATCGTGTGTGTTAGAGCCTGACAGTGAGAGAGAGAGAAAGGGGGGAAGCAGATGGTGCTGCTCACCCTTTTCTCTGTGGAGCCCTGGAGAATGTAACCATTTCTCAGAGACAGTCATTTTGTGTGTGTGTGTGTGTGTGATATTCAGTTCTTCAAAGCACAGTCCCTCCCTTTCTTTCCATTCCCCTCTGTCTCTCTCTCTCTCCCTCTCTCTCTCTCTCTCTCTCTCTCTCACTGACTCTCTCTCTCTCTCTCTCTCTCTCTCTCTCTCTCCTGGTCTCTTTCTCTCACACCTCTTAGTCATGGCAGTGTGGTGTTTTGGCAAGTCCATCAATTGTGGAGTAAAGTATGGCTGGCATGATCGCCAGGCTCAGTACAGCTTCAAACAGGCCTTACATAAGCTTGATTCAGAGTGCCGTTTCGTAAGATGAATGCAATTATTCGCGCAGAATAGGCCGACTGCTACGGCTTCTGATGCTTCTTATGTAATAGAGAGAGAGAGAGAAAGAGAGAGCGAGAGAATACTCTCTAGGCTTGCTAGGCTTTATAATGTACATACAGTACCAGAGAGCTGCTTTAAGGGCTTTGTTCTGTGTTGACCTTTAAAATGTAGGTTTTACAGGTCTTTAGGTCTTCTGCGGGTAGGTGTTGGGTTTGTGCTACTAGGAGAAGGCAGACTTAGCGAATGTAATGTAAATCTGAACGTCCTAAATATACGCACAACCTACTCATCTACAAATGTACTTGAAACACTGTTAACATTCATGGTTTCCATCCATCAAAATAAGAAAAATGATGCAGTATTTAAAATTTTAATAATTCAAACAAATCTCTTGTTCACTCTTTAACAAATGGCAATAATTACCTTTGGCGATCTTCTGGTAGTGTTTTACCATCAAACTGGTCTCATTGTGAGATCACTAATCAGTACCTCATAAAGCAGAATGAGGTGCTTGTGTAGGAAGTTTACAGACACTGGCATGGAATGGTTGTCATACTCATAGAGATGCTGTTTTTTTTTTTAAAAACAGACTGTATTGTTGCTTTACAACGGGACAGTCTAGGTCTTATATGTGGAGTTTGTATGTTCTGAATTTCTGCTGAGGTCTGGTTTCCTCAGACAGTACAAAGACAGGCACATCAGATGAACTGAGGATGCTAAATTGCCCCTAGATGTGACTGTGTGAGTTTTACTGTATGCATGCCCTATAATAATCTGGCAACCTGTCCAGGGTGTTTCACCTCTTTTGCCCTATAAGTAAGTAAGTAGGTAAGTAAGACAGTTTTGTTGTCATTATGCTTTCATACAACGAAATTCTAGTGACGTCTTTCCACTTAAAGCAGCAGTGACAAAAAAGAAAAAACACATCAGGCCAGGTAATACAAAACTAAGTACAGGGAAAGGGAAAAGCAGCATATAACAAAATAAATATGTGGGACAATACAGAAGAGTCAGTGTGCAATGGCAGCACGCATTTAAATAAATGTCTGCTGTAGTGTAAAGTGTCAGTGTGCGGTTCCTGAGTGTATACATGGTGCTTGAGTGTGCTGCAGATGTGTAGGGGGAGCACATCTGGATATTTGTCCTTGTGGGGACCTGTCTTTGCTTCAGTTCTTGTAGTCTGGAGGGGTGCTGGGTTTGGAAGGGGTGGTGGAGACCACCGCTCTGGGGAAGGAACTGTTCTCAGCCTATTTGCGACCAGCGTTCAGAATTAGTAGCTCAGGTAAATAAATTAATGATCTGCATCTTCACTGTGGATATATTTAGCATTTAAAGAGGAATTCCATTCTTTATTTCCTACGTAAAAACACATCAAATGACCATGAATTACTTTGTTTAAATGTTAACTGTTTAATTTCCTGAACTTATGAAAAAACAGTGGAACCTTTTAAGCCTTTTTTACATTTACATTTACATTATGGCATTTAGCTGACACTCTTGTCCAGAGTGACATACATCAGTGCTCAGGTAGTCCGCATCTGATCCTTAAATCTGTAAAGCTATATTTAAATCAACGCCCACTATTCAGCCAAGTTACTGCAGGCTAAGTACAACAGCTCCAAAAGTGAGGAAGGCATTGAGATAAATCAAATAGCTGGAGGAAACCCACACCAGCAGGATCTCATGAATGTGTGCCAGTTTGTAGTTACACATTTCATATATTCATATATTTCATGTTTTCATATATTTGCTGTGGAAAATTGGGTATATAAAGTTACTCAATAGTCACTAGATTATTAAATTACTAATGAAGCTGATGAACAAAGCTCTAAAAAAGGGGAGACATTTATCAATATAATGCAGATTCTTTTATACATTTTTGTAGAGAAAAGAGATGTTTTATAAGAGAAAGAGCATATTTTATTTGAATTGGGTGAAGGTTGCCTTGCTAGACTTGTTTTCCATGTTTCGTTATGTATAAAGTATAATGATGATTATGATTTGACATCAGTACAAACCATAGATCAGAGGTGCAAGAGTAAAACCAGTTAATATAGAAAGTAAATACCAAATGTAAATGCAGTTAATATCATTCAAGCTATAGTTAAAAACATCTCTACGATTCCTTTTCTGCATGGGACAAATTAAAAGGAAGTTTATGAATTGCATTTTACTTTCATGGCGTGATCATTGCTTTAATAAACTTCTCCATGCACAAAGAGTGGATGTGCAACAGATGTCCCTCCAGCTATCAGTAATATGTGAGTCTCAGAGAAGCTGTGCCTGGCCCACGCAGCCGGAGAACAGAAGGAGCGAAGCTGCTCCTGATGGATGCATAATTGCCTTTTCAATTGTTCCTTACGCAGGTGACTCATCTTCTCCAAGTGGTGAAAGAGCTAAGCGTAATGAACCCTCTGCTCCGGGCACGAGGAGCCAAGTCATTAATTCCAAATTGCTGCCAGTGTGGGAGCAATAAACACGCTCGCCTTGCCGGGTCTGACGGTAATGGTGTCTAAAGGGGCTGCAGTGGAGAGGCTCTTTGAGCGTACAGAGCCTAGTCCTGCGTGCGCGGTGACTCACTGCTACTGTTTGTCCATAGTGCATGTTTTTTTACAGCCTTGCTAAGAATTATACCAAAGTATGTGGCTGATCAGGCCCAAGACTTATGGTTAGAATTCTATGATGCAATAAGGTTGAACATTAATGTTACACCAGTCAGCAGCAACATTAAAACCACTGATTATTTTGTTAGAGTGGCACCTGTAAAGGGGTGTTATATACACTATATGGACAAAAGTATTGAGACACACCTGTTTTTCGGGCTTTGGGCTGCATCCCGTACTTCTAATGTTTCAGCATAGCAAGACAGTTTAGATCTGATGATGGCTGACTGGGTCAGAGCAACTAAAAACAGCAGGTCCTGTGGGGTGTTTCTTGATTGCAGTGGTTACTACCTAGCAAAAGTGGTTCAAGGAAGGTCAACTAGTGAATGTGTGACAAGGTCTGATGTGTGTGAGGAGCGAAGCCTAGCCTGTCTTGTCCAATCCCAGAGACGTTTCACCACAAATTGCTGACAAAGTTAATGCTAGTTATGATAGAATGTCGGGTGAAGTCGAGCCAAGTCGGTTTCGTCACAGTACACAGTGAAACGAAACAACGTTTCTCCAGGACCTTGGAGCAACAGAAGCACAAAAATGGAACAACACAAGACCACAAGTGCAGACAGGACAAAAGAGAGTGCAAGAAAAACACAAGAGCAACAGGACAACATTTAGTCAACAACAGCTACAATACAAGCCTTAATGGATACAGTATTAATGGGTTAATGGATACTGATAGTGTATTCTGTGGCTACGGAAAGGTATAAAAAACAACAATGCATCCTTCCACTGGCAAGTTTTTTCAGTGTTAATCATGGATTAAATACCTTGCAGAGAGAAAAGAATGACCTTTTTTATCCTGGAAACATTGCGCTCAGACAGAGACAGACACCCAGCAACCCCCCCCCCCTTTCATTCATAATTTGACCTAAGCAGGGAAGAGGAGGCTGAATAAAATCACGTGTTGCCCAGGCCTCCAGTCTATTTTTTATACGCATGAAACTCATCCTCCATCCTGGAGACATTAAATGCGCTCTCCCTCCCTCTCCCACTTTCAGGCTGAGGTGAATGTGGGGAGGGCTCGGCGTGACGTCTGTGGGGGGGGTGGAAGGAGGAGGGGGGCGTACACCACAGTAGACTAAAACGAAAGGGAGGCTCGATCATTCACACACACACACAGCTGGCTCAGTGCACAGTCTGGTCAAAGAGCACGGGCGGAGTACGAGGTTCACGGGAACATTTTCACGACTTAGCTCATATTCCTTTCGTGTGTTTGTGCCTCCGATGTGAGAATTTGACATATCTGGTGCTCTAAGACGCATCCAGACATCAAGGACGTTTTGGTCGAGCATCTGACAGGCGCAGGGACGGACGGCACGTTAGCAACGGCGTGGAGGTGGAAGAAGCGATACACTATACGAACTCGATCGCAGCGTTTTGTCTTTTTTTTGCTTGTTTGGTGGTCTGTCTGACGCGTGGTGGTCATGCCGAGCGCACGGCAGTCCTATACGGTCACGGTGCTGGAGGAGCCCCCAGCTCCACCGCTGCCCTTCACCAAACCGCAGCGCAGGAAGAGCCCCCCCGTGTCCCGATCCATGCTCGTTTCCACCTTCGTGGGACTCCTCATCAACCAAGCCAAGGTGAGCTCAGATACGATCTGTACCATTAATGCTGCCCTTCGTGCGAGTCGATGCGTTTTTTGACACGCAGCTCTCCACTGCTAGATGACAGTATCTGTCCGTAACACTGTATTAGTTCAGACTTCTACCGCTGTTGTGGACTGTACTGAACGCTGTGAAATTATGAATGAACCGGATGTCTGCCCCTGTCTGAGTGCAATGTTTCCAGGACAAAAAGATCATTCTTTCTTCGCTCTCAGATCCTACACGCTTGCCAATGAAAGATTACCAGCAAGTTGCCAGGCATGAGGGGTTTGGACGCCTTATACATAGCCGTATCTGTCAAAATACTGTATTAATTCAGACGTGTACTGTAGCTGTACTAAATATTGTCTTATTGCTGTTTTTCTTGCACTCTCTTTCGCCCTGTGGTCTTGTGGTGTCTCTGTTCTGGTGGTGTGCCATAGTCCTGGGGGAACATTGCTTCCATTCACTGTGCACTGTGTGTATAGGGTTGAAATGACAATCAAACTTACTTGACAGCAACACCTTGACTAGCTCAAGTCACATCAAGCCTACTTGACTGAGCTGACCAGTTTTATTGAGGTATGTCACCACAAGTGTGACATCTTGGCTTCTGTCCATAAGTAATGTCAGCTGCCTTGATTGGGACCAATGATTAACCCAAAATCGGTGATGCAAGATGGTGTAAAATAAGAATCTGGTATAACGTCCCCCAGTGTTAAATAGAAAATGTGCTCTTGTATGTATCTAATGGAATTGAGGTAATAAAAACTGACCAACCGTAGAACACGAGGGGCGGAGTTTGTGTGAACACGGGTGGAATAAGGAAAAAAAGGCCTCAGTGACAGTGACAGCAAATCTCAGCTGACCCTGCTTAACCTGCAGCTCCGCAGGGAGGGTTTTCTCAGTATCAGAGAACGCTGACTTTTAGGCGAAGAGCAGGACAGCTAACAGATGATGTGGGTTTTTTTCCTTGTTGTGAAGAGTTTGTGTTCCCCTCTTCGTGCAACGTCCTGACTTGGTAGCATGGTGTGAGGCCATTCAGACACTGTATGGCCAAAAGTATTGGGACACACCTGTTATTCAGCATTTGAGCTGGGCCCCTTACTTCCAGTGAAGGACAATCTTAATGCTTCAACATACCAAGATATTTTGGACAACGCCTTGCTTCCAACTTTGTGGACACAGTTTGGGGAAGAACCTTTTCTATTCCAGCACAACTGTGTCCCAGTACACAAAGCAAGCACATGGTTGGATGAGTTTCTGCGTGGAAGAACTTGACTGGCCACACAGAGCCCTGACCTCAACCCCATCCAACACCTGTGGTATGAGCTGAAACGGAGATTGTGAGCCAGGCCTTCTCGTCCAACGTCAGTGCCTGACTTCATAAATGCTTTACAGAATGAATGAGCCCAAATTCCCACAGAAACTCAAATCTTGTGAAAAGCCAGTGGAACAGTGGAAGCTTTTATAGCCGCAAAGGGGACCAACTCCATATTAAAGTCTCTGTATTGGAATGTCATTAAAGTTTATGTTGGTGTAATGGTCAGGCGTCCCAATACCTTTGTCCATATAGTATTAAATTATTAATGTGTGATTGACATGTTTTTAGGGTTTGTGCTGAGCACCTCAGGAAAGGCACACCGACTTTAGTTGCATAACACCGGTCTTAGTGCAACTGGCGCCATCTGCTGCTCATGAGTTGCTGTGATAGAAGTGAAGAAAAGTTCTATTAACAAAGCACAGCTAGGTATAAGGTGTCATAAATGTGTTGCTGGGTAGTTAATGACTGTACCGATCCAGTCTTAGGGTACCTCCTTACACTGCTGATGTATTTAAACTCCAGAACATACCTTGAAACACTAAATACCATACAAAGGGCTATAAGAATGTGTGCTCTGAATGTTCACTCAGTAGACTGTTGTAGATTGACCTTACTGTTCTTAGAATCAGACTGGCAATTTGACCCTTCTAAGCATTAAGCAGGGTGGCTGCTCGTACTTTGGCACTTACTCAATGATTGTTCCATAAAACTTGGTCTTTTGCAGTGAAACAAGCGCTGTGCAACATATCAGATAAACCTGACCAACATTCTTATCAGGCACCCATTAGATTCAAAGGTCAACCACTCTAGCACTCCAGCGGGCCTTATGCGGTGCTCCATGACCACAGTGTAAGCTTTATCAAGCATCGCATTAAGTATGTTTGGTATTTGATTGGGACCGGCGTATCAGCACGTTGGCAGTTATAAAAGCACTTGAAGTGGCGTTTGGCCCATTTGTGCGGAACAATAACAGCATGCTGTTGCATAATGCAGCCGGCCCCGTGGCCAGCTAAGCAGCCGCTTCTGCAGGAATGTGCCTCATAAGTCTAGCATGTGATAAGAGATATTATAGTCAGGTTCCTAGAATTACTGAGGGATCTTTACAGCAGATATTTGGAAACTCAATGAACTCTGGACCTCTCTCTGCCTTGCTGACACTCTGTCTCTGTCTAATATTTTTTTGTAATAATTGCTGTAGTATCAGTAGCATTCATATTATCATGCATGACTGTTTGCAGATTATCTACCAGCGGAGGTACTAATTCTGCATGTCTAGTTAAAGAGAGTATATTGTATGTAGTTTTTACATTGTGAGTGTATGTATACGTATATATACACAGAATGAATACACACCGATACACACAGTACGTACACACAGACACACAGAATGTATGTATGTATGTATGTATAATAACAGAATATATTATGTTTTACAGTAAGGTCAGCACATTTCATAGGAAGCATGGATTTGTTTGAGTGACGAGCGCATGGGCATGTGCTTGATTGGCTCAGCCTGTGTGTGTGTGTGTGTGTGTGTGTGTGTGTGTGTGTGTGTGTGTGTGTGTGTGTGTGTGTGTGTGTGTG
>JBBPDC010019975.1:0-12881 GCA_037974485.1 Hemigrammopetersius urotaenia | reverse complement strand
CTACGACCCAGGTTTATGATTTACTTGCGCTTTTTGGTCCCTCTGTGATTCCGTATAACTTCAATCACGTCTTCTCCGTCGTACCGTGTATTCTCTGAAAGACATCATGTACCTAACCGTGACCCATGTACCATGACGGTTCGGTACGAATACATGCACCGTTTCAGCCCTAGTAGGTCTTCTAGCTCTACAGAGTTTTTACTGGGGGCACTATCTATACCCAAAGGAGAAAGGAGAGCAAATAAATGTTACTGTATGTGCTCACACTTTATTAAGATGTGTCAGGAATGTATTGTTTAAATACAAGGTATATACTGTAAGCCTGTTAGTCATTGATGGAACTGGGAACCAGGTATCTGAGGGGCTGAAGAGAGGTAAATTGAAATGCATGGCACATCCTTCTTAACATGTATCCTTTCAACAATAATGCCTTGTTGATTCATATGTTGTTCTTTGTTTTTGCCCTTTATTTCTCTTCACAGCCAGAGGAAATGGAGATGAGGTCTCCCTCAAGGGTTGTCCTATCAGGAAGGATAAAAAGGATCTTTAAAAGAAAAACAGATAAGGGAGAGCAAGTGAGAGGGTCACCTTTACTTTCTTTTGTTCTTTTTGTCCTTTTTGTATGTAATAATATAGCTATTTTTCTTTTCACAGTCACCCTTTTCCCAAGCGTCTGAATGTTGTGTGCATTATTAGTGTCTGTGGAGTCTTTAGACACATTTTGAAATGGAATATATTGGTGTATTTGTTTTGCTACCCTCAGGAGTGAACTCATTTATCTATTATCTGAGCTGCTTATCTTTAATCAGGGTTGCAGGGGTGCTGGAGACTATCCCAGCATTCACAGGGTGAAAAGGGAGAAACGACCTGGACAGGTTGCCATTCCATTGCAGGGCAGACGCACACAGACAAAGACTCACAATTTAACATCTCCAGTTCTCCTGACATTTAAGTCTTTGGACTGTGGGAGGAAGCTGAAGCACCCAGACAGACATGGGAGAACCCTGGCCTCAGCCAGGACCTTCTTACTGTGAGGCAACTGCACTACCCACTCCTGCCCAAGTGATATAATTCCTTAGAAATCATATGTGTAACACAGACATACTATGGACATTCCTTGGCTGGGTCCAAAGAGTCAGATAAAGCTTCCTCTCCTATTTGCTCGTTCCTGTTCTGGGCCATGAGGATCCATCTGCTACTTAGTTCTGCCACTGTAGTTAGAGACCAGCAGGAAAGAAAGGCTATACCGACACAGCCTCCGTGCTTAACACTAAATCTCATTACAAAAGAAGCAAGTTTGATATGTTGCCTATTGAGAGGTAATGCTATCCACTATCCATGCATACTAGAATTACTGTCACATACATATGTATGCGCAAGTTAGGCACCTTATTTATATTCTAAACAATGACTGAGAAAAACAAACAAATTTGTACATGATACGGCGAAGGCGCACTGAAACAAAGGGGGTACTTACACAGCATACAAGACCAGAAATGTCTGTGTATCTACTGTGTAAATAAGGGAATATGTGATGGGAGTGGAGAAGTATGAGGCGGTGAATAAGAAAACGATGACACTGATGATCTCTAAAAGGAGTTTCTAAGATGATTTACTGTTTGGTGTTGAATGATTTGATGTTTGGTAGATAATGATGGTGTTGGCTGGATAAGGTTGGATTTTGGTGGAGAACAGCAAAGTTGGTTGGAGAACTATGGCCTTAGTTGGAGAATGATGGTGTTTGGTGTATGACTGTGTTGAAGAATGATTTGTTTCAGGATTCTAGTGTTTCGTTGTAGTATGATGGCATTTCATAGAGAATAAAGTTGTTTTTGTAGAATGATGGTATCTAGTGGAGAATGATGATTTTTTGGAGAATGATATTTGTTGAAAAATGCTTTACAGTGATTTATGTTACAGCTCATTTCCATCACATGCCGACTACAGAGTTCTGCTCTTCCTCCCAGGAGTAACTCGGGAACCCCAGAGACTTCATTACCAATGCTAACATCTAGCATGACTACAGACGAACACACTCATCCGCACTCTCTCTGCAGCTCCCACAACTCAGTTCAAACATTTACTTCTCCCTTGGAAAAGAAAAAAAATACTGCTAAAGGTTTGTCCATTAAACTACAATTGCACATTAGTCAAATGCTCCAGTTGGAGTCAACACTTTAAATAATATCTTCTAAATCATATTGTCCTAAAATTCATGTGTACTGAGAAACACAAAGAAATAAAAATAAAATGAAGCCTATTCAGGATATCTTTGGAGTACAAATTGTGTGAATACTAGCAGATGCTGCCTGGTCCTACGCGATCAGATATTTGTAGATAGTGATAGAGGGAAGTCTATTATATTCGTGAAAGAATACTAACTGTCAGAGCCATAATATTGGTATTATGCTTTAAACAAAATAACCCTGTTCCTATCCATGGACGTGCCTTTCCAAGCATTCCTGAACTTAAATGCCTATCTGGGGCAGCTGCTTGCCCCGTGCAATCAGAAGGTTGTGGGTTTGAATCCCAGGGCTGCTAGAGTCATCACTGAGGTACCCTTGAACAAGGTACCATTCCCACAAAATTTTATATTGTTTGCACTGTGTACTGTGCTGTTCTATAAGGGGGCACTTTACTTAAACCCCATAGCCTCACGTCTGCTTAGATTCAGTTCAGACTTTCCTCAGTAGATGGCAGGACTTTCAAAGTCTCATCTCCAGAAACTTTCTCCCATAAAACTTCTTTTTATTCTGATACTGCTCTGTTGTGTGTTCTCTAAGTTTGTTCAGGATTTTTGGAAAAGGACATTTAGTCTGTGAAAGGCGGTATTAAAATAACACTTGAATTATGAAAAAAGTGTGAAAGGTGTGCGTGTAAATAAGTAGGGAATAATCTTTAGACTGAATAGAAATATTTTTTGTTTATTAAGAAAGGAATAAACAAAAATCTACAAATTTCATTGTCCTTTTGTGTCATACAGTGTTAGAAGCCATATCTAAAGCTGAATACAGTTATTTAACACTGTTGAGAAAATTGCATGATGGTTTAGGCATGCAGTGTAAATTGGTGGTGTATAAGCTTGCATTACTTGTGTATCATTTTCAGCTGAATACAGTATATTACATAAACACCAATATTTCTAAAATGGGCTAAATTAAATATTTCACATATTCAGTGCTGGTCTGAATCCAGTCCTTCAACAAAAAGACTGCAGGAGTGAAATATACAGTAATAGATATGTAGCCTTTTTCAATGTCTGCCTGTGCCCACTAGGTGGTGTTATTATCGGACAAATATTGAATAAGTGGGGTCATTTCGATTACTGTCCTTAATGGAGAGTTGAATACAGCGTCATTCCGTTGATCATCCAGGCTTAGGAGTTAAATGCATGGCATTAAGTCCAGGCATTTTTGTCTCCAAATTCTTAAGCAGTCTCCTCTGCAGCGCCTTCCCCTCATTTCCGCAAAGGTGCATCTCTGTGTCTTGTAACAGAAATGAAGCTCCACGTTCAAAGTGCCTAACAAGCAGTTCAGTGATGAGACAGAAATCACACGAGCCACGTGATCTACACGAGCCCCTCATCCATTAAGCACTTTAGCTTCTGGAAACGATTAATTTTAATGACAAGAGGCAGATGTTGCCATGCTAACGGAAGACCGTATGACTCCACAAAGCATTCAGGATACCTGCATAACATTCAGGACACCTGTATAGTACTGGAATGGGATTAAACTGTAACAAACGTTGTGCAGGAGTGATTTTTTGCTTTCTGCAATCTGCATCCTAATGCACTGATGTCTCCTGTGTGCACTGTGTGCATAATTGTGTACAGTATCTAATTATGTGGCAGTTTATTATGTGTGTAAACGGTACTGCTGTGAAATCCACCCCCTGTGGTGGACTGGAAACATGTGCAGTTATGATACATAGAAAAATCTCATCCAGTTGAAGTGAAAAGCATTCTGGACACCTGCATAATACTGCAATGGAATTATACTGTAACAAACTGTCAGCTGGAATGATATTTAGCTTTCTGCAATCTGCATCCTGATGTCTCCTGTGTACACTGTGTGCATAATTGTATTTCTAATTATGTGTGTTTTTTTCTGCAGTAGAACTAAAAGTGTAATCCAGGGAAGAAATGTAGCCTGTCATACAGGTCTAGGCCATCTGGTCTGATCCCATCTGCTCAGATTCCGCAGAAGAGCAACTGTAGCACTAATTGCTGTTCATGCTGGTTATGATAGAAAGGTGTCAGAGCACACAGTGCATCACAGCTTGCTGCCCACAGCTTGCCACAGAGATCCCATGCTGACCCCTATTCACCTCCAAAAACGCCCTAATGTGCTAATGTGAGCATCAGGACTGGAGCATGCAGTAATAAAAGAAGGTGGCCTGAAGGAATCATGTTGTCTTTTACATCATGTGGACTTCCAGGTGTGTTGCTTACCAGAAGATGACTAAACAGGAGGAAAGCAAAAAAGTGGAGACCAGTGTCACGGCTGAGGGCCGTAGATGGTCACCGTGCTTTGTTTTGGGTTTTGTTCTGTGTCCTGTGGCCTTTTGTTTGGTTGTGTCACGTGTTTTTGGTTCCCCACCTGTTTCCTGTCTGTGTTCCCCAGCTGCTTTAGTTCGTGTTCTGATTGTCCCGTATATATAAGCTTGTTTCTGTTAACCTGTCCTCATGTCTCCATCACCTCAATTCCTGGTTGTTCCTGCCCGTGTATGTATTCTGTTTTGATTCTGACTGAGGAGGTCACTGTGCATATTTCTTTTGCCTTTTTGTTTGCTTTAATAAAGTCACATACTGCATGGATCCTCGCGTCTCTGCCTGCTCCATGCCTCGAGGTAGCTCATGAGGGCCAGCTCCATCCAGCCCTCGTGACAGATGGAGACATCACCACCTAAACCCTCACGAGAGGGAGGGGGTCCGTGATTGGAATGCTGCCATGCGTGCATGGGCGGCTGAGTATTCCGACACGGACCCCATTGAGGAGGAAACCCGCGACTGGCGCGACCAAGCCACCGCCTGGGCGAAGGGGTGGGGTGTGGAGGACTCAGATGACGACTCCACGCTCTTCCGGGGGAACCGGCCCCCATGGAACTCCCATGGGGCTCTCTCCCGTGGGGCTCGGAGGACGACGACCTCCCGGATGCCACCCGTCGACCCCGAACAACAACGAGGCGGAGGCGAAAACACCGCGGAGCACCCGCGGCTCCTCCCACACCAAAGAAAGCAGCGACCACGCCGCAAACGCACAAACCGGCCGCTGCCACTGCAGCACGAGGCCGGTGCGGTGCGGTGCGGTGCGTCACGGGGACCCCTGGGGAGAGGCTAACCAGGCGCTCCAGCTCCACTCCCAGCTCCAGCATCAACAACAGCGGCTGGAGCTGCTCACCCGCACCATCAGTGGGCTCGTGGAGCACCTCCAAGCCTCCACCACTCCAGCAGGCCATCCTTCCACAACAGAGAGCCCCCAGGTTAACTCGGCAGCTACTAGCTTAGCTCCAGGTAGCCTAGCAGCAGTTAGCCCAGCCCCAGCCGGCTCTGTAGCGGCTGGTGGCTTAGCGTCCTGTTTCCCTGGCTCGTGTGGAGAGCCTAATCAGGTGGAGGCCCCATCTAGGCTAGATCTAGGGTCCCCAGGCCCGTTTTCCGGTTTCGTGAGCGTTTGCTCCCCGCCTAGCTTAGTGGTTACTCTCTCCGGCCCGGTTAGCGGGCCTAGGGTAGAGACTGACTGTGAGGCCAGGGACTGTGAGGCCAGAGGCAGTGAGGCCAGAGGCAGTGAGGCCAGAGGCAGTGAGGCCAGAGTTAGCCAGGCCACGGCGAGGGCAGAGAGTCTTGGTGAGGCTGGGGTTAGTGAGGCTGCTAAGAGGGTAGCCCCTACCAGCACAGCCCCAAGTGATGCGGAACCCGTTGGCACCACTCCGGTTTACTCTGTAGCCCATGTTGTACTGAACCCCACTCCTGTGAGCACTGTAGGCCCCGCTGCTGTTGACCCCGTAGGCCCCGCTGCTGTTGACCCTGTAGGCCCTGGCAGTATAGGCCCCGTTCCTGCCTGCCCTATGCCTGTCTGCCCCGTTCCGGCCACCCCTGGCCCTGTTTGCCCCAGTCCTGAACCCCTAGAGGCCCCAGTCTGTCCCGCTTCCCCTGTCTTCGCCTGGTTTGTGGGGTTTCGGGGGGGGTTAGCCCAGGCGGAGAGGCTAGAGGAGGGCAAAAACAGGGAAAAAATACCCATGTATTTTTTGGGGGGGTGTATGGAGCTAGGGCAGGACGGGTGGGGGCTGGAGGAGGTTAGTGTAGGGTGCCAGGCCCCCTTTGACCACCTTGAGGGGCCCATCCAGTCTCCCGGAGGGGTCTGTCTGCCTGCCTGCTCGCCTGCCAGCGAGGGGTCTGTCCAGTCTCCCGGAGGGGACTGCCTGCCTGCCGGCCTGTCTGCCGGCCTGCCTGCCTGTGCGGGGTCCGTGGAGGGACCCACTCTGCCTCCCGTACGGGGCTGCTTGCCTGGTCACGTGGGGTGGCCTGAGCGGCTCCGGTTCCAGAGCCCGGACTCATGGACTAAGGGTGCCCTACCGGCCGAAGGCCTGCCTGGTGGTGGTGACACCACCACAGACACTGAGGAGTCCCTCAGTGAGGGACTGGGACCGGCGGACAGGGGCAACGCCCTGCGGTCCACACTCGCGTCGCCCGGACTGACGAGGAGTCAGTCCCACCACAGTTACAGTGGGGGGTGACGTGAAAGGGGAACGTTAGGTCAGCTGGTTTCTCAGCACGATACACTGATCTCCTTAGTTTTGCTTTCATATACATGGTGACGCATGAGTCTTTATCAATATATCTCTCTCCTTCTCTTTCTTTTACATACATATAGTCAGTTTCACAGTGATCTCTCGTTGGCAGAATGAGTCTGAGTTAATATAACAGGGCTTCTGTAAGTAAGCTGTGTAGTCTTATTTCTGCCATTTTGTTTGTGAATCCTCATATATTAGGGTAAATTCTAATCTTCCTCCAAAAGGGCCATATAACTGGGAGGTTGTAAGTCGATTGCAGAAAAGCATACTCAACAGATATGCACAGATAAGCGTATAATTCCTTCTCATCTGAGCCCCCCCCCCAGACAAAACACACACACACATACACACACACACACACACACACAGACAAACATATTTTTGTCAACTATACAGCACTGTCCTAATAAAGGGTTTTACTCACCCTGACTGTGTTACTGCTCTGTGTCAATACATTACAACTGACTAAACCCTGTGTTTGTTGTTATCACTATGGTTATAATATTACTGACTGTAATTGATAAATATATTAAATATTTATTATTTTAATACATTCATAGTTTATTCATTTTAAAACTGAAGTTAAAACTGAAATTCTAATAATATATTCTAAAAATAATATTCTAAATAAATATATGATTGTTATTTTCATACATTTGTAGTTTGTTTTTTTAATATAATTTTACAATACTAATATGTGTGTTTGTGTGTGAGTTGTGTGTGTGATGTTTAACAGGTAGATTTGGGAGGAAACTCCACCAGAAATGGCAACAGACAGATGCTGGTGTTTGAGAGCCATCCCTCTCTCTCACTCTCTGTTTCTGGAGCGGTAGATTGAGAATCCTCAGTAGAATCCTCTCACGTCAAAACTCCAATCAGCTTTAATCCTGCTTAGTGCCCCCGCAGCACCAGTAAGTAGAAGAGGGAGGAGGACCTCTTCATGGAACAGCCTCACCTTTTCTCTACTATAATGCTATGTAGCAAAAGCATGAAAACGTGTAGAGTACTGCAGTATTTGTGCATATCCCCATGTCATTCAAGCATGGTAGTCCTGCAGCAGGTCATTTAGATAATGGTTCAGGGTTTGTGAAATGGGAGCTCTGTATTGACCTTAATACTTTATTTATTTATTTATTTATTTAAATCTGTCAGCATTCCATAGTGAGATGGTGGTTATGTTTTTGTCAGCTGAACTGAATGAAGAACCAAATAAAACCACTCATACGGAGGGGAGAGAACAATAACGACCTTGGTGGTTTAATTTTAAATAATGTATACCTTCTCCTGCAAGCATCATTAAAGCTGCAATATAATAATATCTTGTCTCGTGGTGGTTATTCTCTGTGTTTTCAAAATAGTCCAGTCTTATAGTTGTAACTTGCATTGTATTTCCCAGGGTGCATTTGTGAAGCATAAAAACGTTAATGAGATTATAAACGTTTGTTATGAATTTTAATGCCAAGTGCCAAAAAAGGGGATAATATGGAGGCGGGGCAATGTCAGGTGGAGAAAAGGGGGGCAGCATTGGTGCTTTGGCCAGGAGATTACTGCACAAGGCCCTGATGCTATAGTGATATATGGCCTAATCTGATGAGTAAAGGAAAGAAAGGAGGGATTGGAGAGGATGGAAAGATGGCAGGAATGGGGGCGAGGAGATGAAGCAGATGGAGCAAAGAGATCAGTGAAAGAGGATTACACTGCATCAAACTATCATTGGGCACATGAAAAATCTGACTGCAGTCACTAGAAAGTACAACCACCCCTTGTGTAGAGCCTGATCTGTGGCTACTACTTCCAAACCAGGGAGCAAAAGGAGGAAGAAGAGGAAGAAGAGAGCAACGCCTCTGAAAGATAACATTAACATTTCACAACTTTGGTCCAAACCAAAAATAGTAAGTGTTAAAGGTGCATCGGAGCAAATAAGAGGCGGTCTTGCTCTGGAACAAAATAATCCATGGTTTGCAGTGGAAACTTTTGGACCAGACTTTTGGACCGATCACAATAAGTTAAAGAAAAAGAGCTGATGATATAATTATGTGTGTCACTGACAGAAATCATGCAGCCTTTGCTAAATTCTGTCCCACCATTGTGTCTTTTCACAACTTTCAGCTTCTGAGTGCCAGATTTGCTCAAAACATTTAATTAAAAAGACAATAAAACACTAAAACACTCCCTACTGGCCACAATTAAATGTTTGATGAACATGGGTTTGGGTTAATGGGTTTCTCATGACCTCTCAGAGAAACTTTGGAAAATGTATGAGGCAACTAGCTCTGAGAGAGTAGTGTGAATCTTTATTATGCAGTTAGTTCAGGTGATCATGTTTGCTAATGCTAACTGCAAATCCTAACTTTTTTAAGCAATGAAGTTTTCTGATTCTGTTTATGTATTTACCTTTACATTTTAAAAATTAATTTAAGTTGTTCTGGGAGCATATTTGGGGGCATATTTAGGGTTTACACTATAAAACAGGCATTTCTAGCCATTTTTTTTTACCAAATCACAACAAGGCGGTTTTTCACTATACACGGGTGCTCTTAGAACGTAACCGCAAAACGTGGGGGATTACTGTACTGCGATATTAAAATGAATTAAAACTGCCTAGTAATACCTTAGGTTCAACCACATTGTAATACTGTAATGCAGTTATAACTAAAACCACAATACAGCAAACATAAAAACAAACTAATTTACAATAAGCTCTTTTAGACTTCATATTAACTTTATTAATGTATTAATTAAAAAGATTGTTCTGTATACTTTTAATGCCCTTTATGCCCTCACTTCCTCTCATATACAAGACAAGCTATGTTTCTACATCATGTCCCACTTGTTATGTTCAATGGTCTTTGGCCTACTCACAATACCCAAATACAGACTTACGTCTATGGGAGGTAGAGCCTTTAGTGTTGCTGCACCCAAATTATGCAACTCTTTGCTGAAAAACCTTAGAGATACACCTTTTTTATGTCATGACTCTGTGTCTGTCCTGTTGTTGTGTAGTATATGTTTATTATTTGTATGCTTGTTTTGTTTGTGTTTTATTATTCAGCAGAGATTTTATATTTCTTTATATATCACACTATATCAGCAAAAGCATTAATATGGACTAGCAAGGCAATTTAGTGAATGTCATAAAAGCACAAAAAACAGATAGTTTGGTGCACCCACATGTGCACCAGACTTCTATGCACACAGGCCACAATGTTAACAAGGGAATGGAGTTTATGTCAAGATAAACTCAAGAATGATGCTCCAGGATAAATGCAAGCAATAGATATTTATGTTGTTAACCATTGTATATTATGCACACTAGCCTTATATTTTATTTTCTCTTCCAGAATTGGGAATGCAGCTAGCCGGCCTTTTCCATGTGCTCGGACTGAGACCATGCGAAGATCGTTACGAAGTGGGGAGATGGTGTGTGCACCAGTCCGCGGAGCCTTGCTTCTGCACCAATCAAAATTCTGTCAGATCAGGTCTGATCTCAGCGATGCTGTCACTGCGTGCCCCGCCCCGCCCCCTCGACTTCACGGCCTGCCCCTTGTTTCAGCATTCTAGAATGTTCAGCGTTCCCGCCCGTTCATGAGTAACGAGAGCTGTCTGTCATCTCTGGCTGATGAGGGTGTGGATCTGGGGGCCGGGGGCCCGCAGTAATTGCGCAACACCTTACAGAAACACTGCATCATTTTGATTCGTACTTCCCTTCAAAATCCCATCTCATGGAAAAGCAATGGGTATGAGACCCATTCGCCAATCCAGAGAGGAGTGATCTGCCACCTGTGGTCCAGGATGAACTCTGAGCTCTCGTGCGATGCAGGGTTACAGTCGAGATTCGTCTGGGTGTCCCTGTCTGAGTTCTGGCTCTCATGAGGAATATCCCCAGCTGAGTGAGACGGCAGTTAAAACGATTTTGCCCTTCCACTCCACGTATCTGTGCAAGACCGCTTTTTCTCAACTGACAGCCACGAAAACAAAGGACAGAAACAGGCTGAACTCAGAAAACACGCTCCGAGTGTCTCTGTCAGTGCGTCGTCCTGGTTTCGACCGGTTAGTGGCGAGAAAGCAGGAACACCCGTCACATTACAATGTCGATTTTAATTTTTTTGTGCCAAATAATCCCTGTGGGTGACTGGACATGTAATTTAATTTATGTTAAAAGTCAATTTGCATGTTCAGCACCATTTAGCAGTGTGTAGTTTAAAAAAAAACATAAACCAAAAAAGTGAAAAAAAAAGGTTTTTTGGTTCTTATATATAGGCATAGGTATTATAATAATAATAATAATAATAATAATAATAATAATAATCTATCTATCTATCTATGCAGATACGCATCCGCGGGGTGGTGGTGGTCGTGGTTAGGGAGGGGGCATATGTGCAGGGCCCTGCAGCTCCAAAGCCTGACATGACTGGTCCCCAGTCTCTAGTGTTCAGCAGGTTTCTTTTAAGAGGCTGAACATTACCTTTTGGTCTGCCAGCTATTTTAACTGATGTTACTAAGTCTTTCATTCTTGGCACTTCAGAATCTGCTGTTTGCTTTTGTGAAGTTTGGTCACCGACCACTCTTGGAATGGAACGACAAATGTGATGCCCTTAAACGCTATGTCATCAACAAACTGACAGCTCCATTCTATATAATCCAGTAATCGTGAATCTGGTGGACAGGCCCTTCTGTGTACAGGCCATCCATTTGTAATCTCAATTAAGCTCTGCACTTGTCAGTGCCCTAGACGTATAGGCCACCGGTTTCCAAGTCTCCTCATGCAACTGTAGAAGGACTGCACCTAGGCCAAAGTGTGACGCATCTGCTGAGAATCTTGTGGTCCTCTTTGGATCATAAAACTTAGTACGGGCTCTGAGGTAAGTATTCTTTTCAGAGTCTGGAAGCAATTATCTTGCTCATGTTGCCATGTCCACTCATTTTTCTGCTCCAAAAGCATTCTAAGTGGCGCAGTTATGGTAGACAAATTGGGGATGAACTTTGTCAGATATGTCGCCATCCCTTAGAAGGTGTGCTATAGCTTATCATGTCGCTCCGTTTCTTATCAATGAGGGCAGATGCATAGGCAGCATAAACAAACCAAACCAGCATGATCAACTGGAACACAAAAACAAGTCAACAGTAGACCAACGCCAAGGTCCAACTGAAGGAAAACTAAATACCAAAACTTAAAAGTCCATGAACCAATTGAAATGATTTCAATTAATTTCCCTGAGCACACCAATCAGCTAAAACACATAATGCAAAAAAACACAACCGATGTGTTCAGGCATATTTACATTTACGGCGTTTATCAGACGCTTTTATCCAAAGCGACTTCCATTCTCTACCTACAGGGGGCAGTCTCTCCCTGGAGCAACTCGGGGTTGAGGGTCTTGCTCAGGGACCCAGTGGTGGTGCTCAAGGTAGGATTTGAACCCATGACCTCTTGGTCCAGAGGCAAGTATCCTACTCACTATGCCATTACCACCAGATTTTCTTAAAGTGTGCCAACAAACGCCATTCCTTTCCACATCAGACTCTACAAATCCTATCTCTGTCCACAATCACACAATAATCTGTGCAGTAGCCTGTTTAAATAGGTTTAAATAACTATCATTGTGTATCACTATGTGCTTTATTTTCCTGAGTCTTTTAATTATGTGCAATAGTCATTAGGCTTGTCACAATACTGAAATTTTAAACACGATACCGATACTAAGGATGGTACTCGATACTTGATGCTATTTTTGATACTAAAGGGGGAGAAAAAAACAAACACAGGAACTTTTTAAACAAAAGAATTAAAGTGTGTACAGCGTCTTTTGGTATTTTGAAAACCGCTTTATAAATTAAATGTGTTATTATTATTATTATTATTATTATCATTATTATCATTATCATTATTTTATTCTTATTTTAGTTAATAATTATCCATGACTATTTTTGTCTAGTTTTAATCAATGAAAGTTGTGTTTTAGTCTCTTTTTTAGTAAAGCAATACTATGTAACCCAGTCAATATAAGTACATGTTACGGTCGCAGCGCCCGCTCCCTGTCTCCCTAGATCTACCTCACCTGAGTTTTAGTTCCCCTTTCTGTCGTCCC